>LPNX010590493.1:0-28922 GCA_001517045.1 Pseudotsuga menziesii | reverse complement strand
TATGGAGTTGGTTAAGCTCATCCCCCAGGGGGTCATGTTCAAAATGAGCATTGCAATGTCGGAAGTGTTTTCGAGGGATAAGGAGTGAAGCTTTGGTCAGCCCTTGCAGTGGTATGGTTCACAGAGGCTCTATTCTTCGTTGCATTGATGGAATCCAATATCCCTTGCAAGATGGGTTTCAGTTGATCCAGAAGATAGGTGAGTGCACAGACTACATAGTGTCTAGTCCATTCAGCTTTCGTATAAGCTGCAAGTCTTGGCATGGCTTGTCATTTACCAGGGGACCCCCTCTAAGTCCAGATTGGCAGAGCAGGCTTTCTGATGGACTTTACTTTGTTTGCCACCATTCTGAGATGGTGAAACATATTTTTGGGAATGTCATTCGGATTTGGCAGTGCTCGAGAGTCTTCTCTATTTTACCTGTAGGTTACATTTTTACCAAAAGGTTAGTTCTTTGCCTGCTTTTTGTACCATGAGGCATGATAAGGTGCATCACCAGCTGTTGGCTAAGGGTGCCTTACCGATAAAAGATGCTCAACCTTTAGATCCAGTAGCTTATTAAGATTTTATTTCTGAATTAGTAGCCTTACGGAAGAGGATATAAGCTCCATTGTATATACCCTCCACCTTTTGATTTGCTGTTTGTATATACTTTTATGTAAATATATGATGTATTTATAACACAAATAGTAAAAATAAAGATTGACATTGCTCGAGCATTTATGCACGACTAGAAAATGGTTTTTCATGCCCAAGAGATATCTGAGGAGCACAAGGAAGCAATTCAAACCTGCCAGGATGTGGTTCCAAATTACTTTAATCTATGTAAATGGCATAATGTGACCCACAACTCTCCTTGGATGAAATTGTAGAACCTCTAAAGGTAATCGGTGAAGATAACTCACCATCCATGTACATTTTATAATGTCGCAAGGAATTTCACAAGGCCTGATCTCTATAAAATATAGCCGAAAGCCTTAGGGAATCAGTCAGGGCAGAGATGATTCACAAAGAGGATATAAAAATGATACCACAAGGAGGCAATCCTAAACAAATTTCAAGCTGAGCTGGTTCCTTATCACATTACCTAACATTTCATACAAGACTTTACTCAAGTCACTGACAATGAGGATTTAGTACATTTCAACTCAGATTGTGAGGATGGCCTCAAAGGAATTTGATAGGAAACTATGGGAGGAGTGAAGGCAATTAAGAATGGATTTATGACAGTCCATGACAATGATATGGGGGTCTTAAACAAGTTTTTGTGCCAGTAATCATGCTCATGATTTGTGAATATAATCATGTGTATGGACCTTGTTAAGGTCAGATTACCTCATATTTTGCTACAAGTTAAGGGTTGTGAGGATAGTTTATAACAACATACTAGTTTAAGGGCACCTCACCATCTTTCCCATGAGAAGCATTCCTGCAAAGAGCATAAATCAGATACATTCTTTGAATTACCGTCAGTTATGCAAGGTGCTGAAGTAGTGCCCACAGCTGACAATTCTGGAGGATGCAGGACATTGTAGAAGAAAATAGAAACTGAGTCGTAGTAGAACTGGGGACGTGCAGAGTTATGATCACCCTCAAACTTTATAATATTATTATCCCCCTATATGGAACATCCATCATTAGCTATATAAGAAAAATTCTTTGTTAAATGCATATTAATCTTGCTTTAAAGACATAAGACAATTAGTTTGATCAAAAATGATATTGAAATACCGCATATAATTTGAAAATGATGTCAGAATGATGTGGCTGGATGAATACATCCTCAGTTGCATGTCCAAACAGTGCTGGAATGAAGGTTTTTGGGGCAATCTGTAATACATAATCTGATTGTCAATAGAAACTTCACCTGAAATAAGATCCAATGCTCATCACTAGAATTTGAAAAGATAGCCTAGTTGTATGGTAGACATTTATTATTTTTATTACAACTCAGATCCAATTTCATTTCATTAAAGACTTTTTGAACATTAATGCCTAACAACAATCTTTATTAACAAAGTAGAATACAAAGATCTATACATACTACAAACAATATACTGATAATAAAATATGGCCCAGAGAAATTAACTATTTTTAATAAAAGAATTGTGAAGGCAAGGTAAATTACTCTTGAGCTAGACACCGCTGCTTGGCCTACTTGAGGCACTTCCTGCAGGAAAGTGAAGCTCTGAGTCTGAAATGCAGAGATATTCCCCGTAGCTTTCTGTTCCAGTGTTATCAATTTCATTGGGAAAATAAAATTCCACCTCTTGTTCTGATTCATCAAACAACAATTGTCTGCCACCATTCTCATCATGGAATCTCTGGTCATTGTCAGGAGATTGCATCTGCCTATCTATTTGCAAGCTTTCACCTTGTTCCAGACCCATAGAGGACCTACTGGGTGACAAAGGATTCAAAACTCCAGGAACAGGGAACTTGTCTTTATGAGGTGGGTGTAACTGCCCCTGAAACAGCATAATTAAGTTATACGTCTGTTGGTGATCAAGCTCGAATTTGAAGTGGTTGCTTTGTCCATAATAATTATCTTTTATGACATGTTTAAAATTATTTTCTCGAAGTGGCTCACATTGCTCATTGATGCAGGCAGAAACCTGTGCTGGATACATTATTTTCCCATGTGAAGCCCATGCACTTGTATCTATATTCTTCTTACCATCACTAATTGCTTCAAAAATACCATGTAACTTCCGGTATGTATAGTTGAACAGAAATAGGGGCATCCCCTTTTGAATGTTTTTCACATAGACCATATGGCAGCTAGGCAATCCGAAAAGGTTCTTAGACAGGCACTCGTTCATAGTGCCGTTTGTGCATCCAAATATGACGGACCCTAGCTCATTCGGCGCCAGTAACCGGAATTTAACCTCGCTGCCAGCCAAAACACCGGGACTGCTATTCTTTGCCCTTCCACTGATTTCTTTCTGCCACATGCTGCTCCCACTGCCGCTCCCTACCCTTGCCGGAGAACCGCCTGCCTTACGGCTCTTTGCATAAGCATCGGCACAGCTCTTCAGCGACATTATAGTTAAATTCTGAGCCTAAACAAAGGTTCAAAGATGGAAGAAGATGTCGGACGTTACAGGTATGGGATAGGGTTTGAAAGATAATTTCATTGCCAAACTACAGCGATTCTTTTATGCATTCATCCCTACAAAGTGCCATGGCCGTTGGGAAATCAAAGTATCGTGCAGAGCGTAGTGCCTCACGCGGTCTCCTCCTCTCTATATCTCTATAATCTCAAAGACTCTTTGTGAACCTTGGCACTTTGGAAGATGCCAAGGTTTTTCATGTTAAAAGATCCAACAATGGTTTGGCTGATCAAATGGTGAATGAGGTGATTTATTTGGGTAAGAGGCCCCTAGTTAAAAATGGAAACTCCCTCGAGAGGTATTGCCACCCCTAGTGTATTTATAACAATTCTCATTAATGTTTCAAGTAGTTCTAACACCTTCAAACAAGGAAATATCGGAGGAATGACCAACACTTAGCATAGATTGAATAGTTTTATACATGTTGCAAATTCTCTTCTAGCATCCTACAAGCATGTAGTTGAAAATGAGTCACTTGTTTAACTACTATAGTTCAATATGTAGTTTCACTTCATGTTGGATTATTTTTCTAGCTTGCTATGACCATGTGGTGCGCTAAAGAGTTGTTGTATATATTAATTTAAGTGTGCCTTAGATATAGTTCTTATATATTTCCTTCTTTGAGTGGAGTGATTTACTTTCAATATTGTGGTTGAATTTATTCAAGTGCGGGGTTTACTTTGATGAGTCAATCTTAGAGCCAAGGGAAACTTTGTGCCCTGGGTGACTCGACTTGCATAATTCCTAAGTTTTTGGTTGTACGATAGAAATAATTAGTTTACTTACTTTAGTTACATCAATAACTCCACAACATTCATAAACTAAGGCAATAAACATCATAATAGCATTTAAGGCACGGGGGTTGAATATATAGTGCACAAGACCTCAAAATATCACATGTGCCCTAGTTCCTGATTTAGTAAAACTTAGGATTTAATGACTAGTTTATTATTGTCGCAATATTTAGCTTACTAAAGAGCATTTGGAGAAGAATCTCTAAATGTGCTCTCAACCAATGCACTCTTCAAAACCAAATGAAAAATTAATAAAGACCAATTATCCTAATGCCAATATTTTCACATATTATAAAGTAGCTCTCCTCCATGAAGCTCAACCCCTCTAATGCGTGAATAAAGGGGACATGCCAACTCATGCCAATTGCCAATTTCTTATTAAATGGGTCGTGCCACATCAAAGGGTTTATCGAAAGTAGAGATACAAGACAACACGTCCATTGTTGTCCCATTAATGAGAACATGTTAAGTTATAGCTCACTAACATATCCGAGCCATGAACGTAAAGTCATTATAATACAAATACACCAAATAACAAGGGAACCAAGTCTCTAATACAACATATAATAAGATAATCAATAGCTCCATGAACCATAAGACATATCTAGGAATCTTGCTCCAACCCAAGTGCCACAAACAATGTGCACTCCAAGCACATCAATTCCACATGCAACTATAAATACCTAGGCACACATTTAGGCACCATCAACTCATGAGAAATAGAATATTGAACTTCAACTTTGGCATAAGGATTACAAAGAATATTTGAACTTCAACTTTGCACCTGCACAGATGAACCAGACAATCAAAGAAGGTGCCAAACATGTAGAGGAGACACCTATAGGCAGAGGAGACCTAGCATTAGTAGCACCACCAGCATAGGTATATCTTATATAGTATACGAGAGAGCAACATCTAAGACAGAGACAGTAGAGGCATCAACAGCGGTAGAGCTCCTAGTTTACTTTGATCCATCCCAAAAATCCAGGCTTTGAACATCCTGGCCCGAGAATCAAGACACCCACGTTGCCAACTAGGTGCCCTCAGAAGTCCTCATGGACGGAATAATGTTAAATCCTCTCATGACCGAATTAAATCCTCTCATGGCCAAATTGGGGACGGACCAGAGGGACCAAATTGATACTCATAACCCTGAATCCATAGATTGATTTAGCAGAAGCCCCATTGGGAAATGGGTAGTTGTACATAGATCTATATTTGAAAAATCCTTCATGTTTTGCTTCGCCTCCCTATGAAACTTCATAGGTTTTAATCTATATTTTAATTTGTATAATGTATAAATAAATAATATGTGTGTATATTTAATTATATAAAATCACATAACACGTGAACTATATATATTTATTTATATTAAATCTTTTAACATATGAACTATAGTAACATATTTATATTAATTATATGTTATTATTATATTTACATATTTTACCATTATTAAGGTGAAAGAAGTTTATATATCATAAGGGTGTTTATAAAATATTTACCTATTTTATAAATTCAGTTAAGTATTATATTTACATTTATTACAAGTGTAGTATGGATGGACTATGAATGTATGGATTTTAACATAATTCCCTAAAATGAAGCATGTTTTGTTGGGAGAAAGAAAATTGGAACAATTTCAATATTATGTTTCCCTTATGGTTTGAATTTTGTACTTTGGTGGTGTGTTTTAGAATAATCCCACTTCTTATGCATGTTGTAAATGGTAAACATATCCCATATGCTTTAAATGATGATGATGATGAATTAGATGACAATGACAGTGATGATGTTTTTAATGAAGACGATGATGGAAATGATGATGATCATCATCATCATCGTCGTCGTCTTTGTCATTGTCATCATGATTATCACAATAGTCATCATCATTGGCATAATCACCATCCATGTCATCATCATCACCATTGTCCTTGACATCATCATCATGATTATTGACATTTTCATCAGTTATTCATCATTACCTTTGGCATAAGAAATAAGATCTACCCAAAATATGTGATTAGTGGAAAAGGGTCATGGAGGACACACACGATTTATGCATGACAAGTAACAACTTATTTTTTAAGATGATCAACATCATCATTCTAATTGTACTCATCATCATTGTCATTGTCATCATCACCATCATCACCATTCATTGCATTGCCATCATCATCATCATCATAATCGTCGTCATCATCATCATTGTCATCATTCTCCTCATTATCAACAACATTATCATCATCATCATAACCATCCTCAATATCATAATCATTATCCTCATTTTCATCTTCAACATCTGGGTGTAAAATTGGATGCAAAAGTGGATAAAAACATGGATGCAATAAATGATGCAAACATGGATGCAACAAAAGTAGGCGCAAAAGTGGGCGCATAATGGGGTGCACCAAAAATGGATGCAAAAGGTGATGTAAAAGTGGATGCAAAAAATGATGCAATCATGGAAGCAAAACATGATGAAAAAAGTGGAGCAAAAGTGGATACAACCATGGATGTAAAATTGGATACAAAATTGGATGTGATAGTGGATGCATCAAAAGTAGATGCAAAAGTAGTTGTAACACCCAACGCAAAACCCGATGCAAAAGTGGATGCAAAAAGGGATGCAATAACTGATGTAAAATTGGATGCAAAAAAAGATGCAAATGTAGATGCAAAAGTTGAAGCAAAAGTGGGTGTAAAAGTAAGCGCAAAAATGGGTATGAATTGGGACGCGAAAAAAGTGGATGCAAATGTGGATGCAATAGTAGATGCAAAAAAAGACGTACACATGGATGCAAAATGGGATGAAAAAAGGGATGAAAACATGGGTGCAAAAGTGGACGAAAAAATGGATGCAAAAGTGGATGCAAAAATTGCTGAAACAAAATGAGATGCAAAACTAGACTCAAAACATGATGTAAACTTTGATGCAAAACTTGGCGCATGAAGGGATGCAAAAAAAGAAGCAGAAGTCGATGCAAAAGTGGATGTAAAAAAGGATGCAAAAGTGGATGAAAACAAGGGTGTAAAAGTTGAGGCAAACATGGGCGTAAAAGGGGGTGCAACAAGAGTAGATGTACAAACTAGGCACAAAATTAGGTGCAAAACTAGGCTCAAAACTTGTCGCAAAACCTGATGCAAAACCTGGCGCATAACTAGGTGCAAAACCCGGTGCAAATTACGCCGCAATTTGCGCCAGATTTAGAAAAAAGATGCAAAAAACGCCTAAAATAGCACCAACCCGTGAAATTGCGCCATTTTGTCCAAAAAATGAAGAAAAATACACTGAAAGATAGTCTAGACGCAAAAAAGGATGCAAAAAGAGATGCTAAATCCAGTTTTTGTTGTATTGGTTGGAAGTAGTTTGAGGATGTTTCCACTTGTCAGTGTACTCTCCACCCAGTATCCTCCACCAATTAACCAGTAAACACTCTTTTAACAACTTCCTTAAGTTGTTGTCTCATCATTTATTTATTTATAAATAAAATATTCTAAATTACATTAATTATTCTTGGCCCCACTGGGTCATCAATTACAAAATTAGCATAAAATATAACACAATGTTCCTCAAATAACATTAAATTGTTTTTGCAAATTGGGGCATGTGACATACACACCCCCTTAAATTATAACATCGTCCTTGATGTTATTTATTCCTCATCCTCAAAGTTTCCCTGAAATAGAATTGGATATGCATCCTGCATATGACTTTCCAATTCCCAGGTGTCTTCCTCTGGACTAAGGTGCTTCGTCCTCGATGTTATTTATTCCTCGTGCGGTCTCGAAGCGAGATCTCCCTCCGCTTGAGGATACAATCCAGTTCCACCAGAAAATCTCCTTCAGGTTCCACCTGCACATCATTCCAATTAATAACATGAGTAGCATCATGTACATCTTTTTTTAATACAGAAATGGGAAAAACATTGTGAACTCTTAAATTCGGTGGTAGAGCTAACTGATAGGCTACCTGTCTGATTCTTGACAGTATTTCAAAAGGACCACAATATCGAGGTGCTAGCTTGTCACAGCTACCCAACCTCAAAGAACTATTTTTGGGTCTCACCTTAATGAAAACATGTTCGCATACCTGGAACTCCTTTGGAGTTCTTTTAAGGTCTGCTTGAGTTTTCTGTCGATATTGCATAATTTTTAAATTATCTTGTACCTGTTTTACAATTAATTCCATTTATTTCAATATTTCAAGTCCTAATACTAACCTGTCCACTAGATTACTCCAAGAGATGGGGGTATTGCATTTCCTTCCATGCAGAATTTCGAAAGGACTATACTTAGCTGAAGCTTGATAATGATTATTGTAAGTAAATTCTACCAGGTGTAAATAATCTTCCCATTTACCTAGCTGCTCCTTTATGTGCATTCTAAGTAGATCCTCCAATACCTTATTTACTCTTTCAATCTTTCCATCAGTTTGAGGATGGAAAGAGGTACTAAAGTTTAACGTAGTATTTAATCCTTTAAACAAATATCTCCAAAAATTACCTGTAAATTTAGGGTCTTGGTCTGAAATTATCACCTTCAGTGTTCCATGCAACTGAAAATTTTGTTTTAAGAAAATATCAGCAATATTTGAAGCTTTATAAGTAGTTTTTATAGGTATAAAATGGTCTTCTTTACTCAATTTGTCAACCACTACCATTATTGAGTCATTTAAGTTCTAATTTTTAGGTAATCTAGTAACAAAATCAAGGCTAATTATCTCCCATTTCCAGCTAGGGATAGGCAATGACTGAAGTATCCCAGCTGGATGTTGATGTTCAGTTTTTACTTGCTAACATTCAAAGCAACTAGCAATATATTATGCCAGTTCATTTTTCATGTTTGGCCAGAAATAATCTTTTCTTAGCATGGTTATAGTTTTCTGATAACCTGGATGCCCTGAATAAGGAGTTTTATGAATTTCGTTTAAAATTAATAGCTTAATCTTAGGTACATTAGGTACGTATAATCTGTCTTTATACAGTAATAATCCTTTTTTATTCAAGTTGTACCTTGTACTTAGACTTTCTATTAAATTTTATTTTACTTTTGCTTGTAATTTTCAGTAATTTTTGTCTTGTTCTATTCCAACTTCAAGTTGTTCTTCTAAGTCTGTTGTATAAGTGTTGATAGCTGCTGTAAAATTCATCTTTGCATTTCTACTTAATGCATCAGCAACCTTATTCTCCTTTCCTTTGATGTGTTGAATTTCAAAATCGTATTCACTTAGAAAAGCTAGTCACCTAGCTTTCCTAGCATTCAAGTTAGGTTGATATAACAGGTATTTCAATCCTTTATTATCCATCATTAAGATAAAATTTCTTCAAATTAAATGATGATGCCACATTTTTAAGGCATGTATGCCAGCAGCTAATTCTAAGTCATAGGTCGCATAATTTTTTTCATGAATATTCAGTTTCCTAGACTCATAAGCAATGCCATGTCCTTTTTGAGTTGATACTCCACCTAAACTATCATTGCATGCGTCAGTACATACTATAAAATCTTTATTAGGGTCAAAAATTCTTAATATTGGTGTGGTGGTTAATAATGTTTTTAAATTTTGAAAACTGTCTTTGCACTTCTGACTCCAATCAAATTTCTTCCCCTTTTTCTGCAAAGAGGTTATTGGATTTGCAATTCTTGAAAACCCTTCGATGAACCCTTGGTAATAATTGGTAATCCCCATAAATGATAGGACGTCAGTTACGTCTTTTGGGACTGACCAATCTTCGATTTCCTTTATCTTTTCAGGGTCAGCCGAAATTCCTTCTTTAGTCACCACATGACCTAAGTACTGGATTTTATCTTTAAAGAAGTCACACTTACTAAATTTCGCAAAAAGTTGATGTTCTTGTAACTCTTGCAAGATAATTTTTAAGTGTTCTTTATGTTCTTCCTCAAATTTTGAATAAATTAATATGTCATCAATAAATATGACCACAAATTTATCCAAATATTTGTACATTACATTATTCATTAGACACATAAAAACAGATGCAGTCTTAGTAAGTCTGAAAGGCATAACGACAAACTCGTAATGTCCATATCGAGTTCTAAAGGCTATTTTAAAGATGTCTTCATCTTTATTTGGTCCTAGTGATATCCAGACCGTAAATCAATATTTGAAAACACCGTGGCTCCATGTAGTTGATAAAACAGATCATCTATGTGAGGTAACGGGTATCTGTTCTTGATAGTCATTTTATTTAATTGATGATAATCTATACATAGTCGTAGAGTTCTGTCCTTCTTCTTAACAAATATGACAGGTGCTCCGCAAGGAGACACACTGGGTATAATATAATTCTTATCAATAAGTTCTTTTAACTGTGACTTAAGTTCATTTAATTCGAGTATATTCATCCTCTAAGGGGATTTTGAGTTGGGCACTGTGCCAGGTACCAGCTTAATAGTAAAATCTAATTCCCGTTTCAGAGGCAATTTCGGAATTTCTTCTGGAAATACATCTGAATATTCCTTTAGAATCGATATATATTCCAATTTTAATTTATCTATGTTGTTCATGTTTTCTTCATCAATTACTGTTACTGCATAAGCCTTACAACCTTTCCTAAAAGCTCTCTTAAGCTGCAGAGCAAAGATCTGCCTTACGGTTGTTTTCCTAGGGATTCCCTTTACACTTATTAACTTTCCATTATTATTTATGCAAGTAATGGTTTTATCGAAGCAATTCAAGATCACCCTATGTTTCTCTAACCAATCCATACCAATTAATATATCATATGAACCTAAAGGGAATACATTGAGTTTAACAAAAATTTCAAACTGGTCCATAGTTACTGCACAATTCTTTACAAAGCTAATTACTTTTCTTTTTGCACCAGTAGCTAACTGAACTAACCAAGAACTTGCAAACTTTTCAACTAGAAGTTTACACCTTTCTACCAAATTAGGAGAAATATAACTTAAACTAGCTCCTGGATTAATTAAAATAGATATAGGTATTTGATTTATCTTATCTTCCACTTCAACCATGGAATTTTTATAGTCTGCTTGCCGATTCTCTAATGATGCATTGATCCTAGGCATTATCCGTGCTAGATCACCAATAGTCATCTCCTCCTGTATTGTGTGGATGTTGCTAACAGTCTTCTTCCAATTGGGGCAACCTAATGCATAATGCAGACCATTGCATTCCCAACACTTTATGGGTTCTTTTCGTTCAAATTTATTTGTGTAGTTACTATGGTTGTTAGCAGATTCTTTATTCTTTTGATCATTCTGATTGGTCTGTGAATTACTTTTATTCCCTTGGAAATTCTTATTAGGAAAATTTTTGGTATTATTATTTTTAGAATTTCAATTAGGTACAAACTCTTTCTTCTTTTGTTCAAAGTTATTATTCCTTTTGGCTTTTCGGTTGGCCATACTCTCCTTTTTACGATTCTGTTCATAACATAAATTCGCTTTTCTCATTGCTTCTTATAGATTTTCCGGATTGTCATACTTAATCCTGTCCTTTATATGATAAGGTAAACAGCTGAGAAACCGATGTACCTTAGGTTTCTCGTCCACAATGTATGGCACATACCTGAGCAGACTTAGAAATTTACTATTCATTTCTTTCATATTCATTGTACCCAGTTTTAACTCGTAGAGTTCCTTATCCCTTTCCTCATAGTAATGTTCAAATAAAAACTTCTTTTTGAAATATTTCTTGAATATGCTACAATTTATGTTTTTCTCTCTTATACCTTTTACTCTTTTTAAGTCCTGCCACCATATATCATCTTTTCCCGTAAGATTATAAATAGCCATCTTGGCCTTCAGTTGATTAGAATAGTTATAAATTTGGAAGTATTTCTTCATCCCGGATAGCCAAGATTCTGCTTCTTCCCCCTTTTCAATTTCTCCATTAAATGTTGGTGGCTTGATCTTCTTGAACTCCCCAGAGATTTCTTCATAAGGTTTATATTTTCTTTTCCTAGTATGGTGGTTATCTTCACTACTGTCACTTGTATAATGAGAGTGGTGTTTATCACCATATACTTCGGAAGATGAGCTACTTTCGTTTTTAACTTGTTTAGTGTTTTTTTTACTTATGCTGATAACCTATATCTTTAGACTCAGTTCTTTTACCCTTTTCATAAGTATGAAATCTTTCTATTAAGATTTGACTTAGCTCCTATTGAGCTCTCAGAATCCTCTCATTTTCTTTCTTAATTGATTCCATCTCTGATTTTAATTCTTTAACTGTTTGTAGTAGTTCAGAATAATTATTGGTTATATCTTCTTGTATAGGTTCTTTCTGAAGATTATCTCATTCAGTGTAAGGAGATTCCTCATCCACATATTCTTCCAATCTTTCCATGCCTGTCATTAACTTAGAAACAAATTTCTTTGTGTGTATCATTCAAAGAAAACAACATCAGCATAATTATTTAAATTTCCTGTTCCATATAAGTAAGTTGAGCTTCATTAAGGCCTAGTATTTGAACCTTGTGCTCTGATACCACATGTAATAACCCAAAAATTCGTAAAAATTTAATTTTTTTTTAAAGTGACATAAAATGCCTAAAGTTGCAGCTAAGTAACTGCTAATGGTTAGTAGAAAAATGAAACAGTTTATAAAATAAAATGGGTTTCTTTCTTTAAAAGAACATGTAAACTAAATGATGTAATCTTAAACACCTGTGTTAGTACTATTAATGACTTAATAGCTTTTGTTCTATCAGAGTTAGAAAAGGACTCGCATTTCGCTGCTGCTAGATATACTGGTGATTAAATTTTGTCAAGTAGGTAAGAATTCTTGTATGATATCAGGGCTTACTTAGCATTCTGCTAACTCAATTGGACTGTTGTTTCTCTATAGGTTTAGTAGGTAAGTGTAAGATCCAGTAGGTGTTATTTAAATTTACGTCGAGAAACTACTTCCCTAGCATGATTAAGATTCTAGTTTTAGAAAAGGTTTAAATATGCTACATGTCTTCAAGGAGGTAATATCAATTCTTTATCCGTTGTTATAAGTCGATAGTTGTATTTATAACTAAAACCATAATGACTTTCTATCAAAAACATAAACAAGGGATTGAATTGCAAGAGCAAGTTCTTACCAAGTTTCTTCAATCGTATGAAGACTATTCTTCTAAAAACCTAAAGAAGACGGTTTAATTTTCTTGTGTTTACCATACTGCTTATTTTTACATTTCCCTAGAGAGATTAGAGCTCATGGTTTTGGGCTTAAATTCACTTCAATTGTTTAGTGTTCTCGCAGCTATTCTCATTTCAAGACTCAATAGATGTCCTTCTCTTAAAGAATGATCAAGTTACCTATGTTTTTCAAATATAATTTTAACAATGAGTTGTTAGAAATTCATTGAGATTCTCCAACATTTTTAGTCTTCAGCTTCTCAAACACTCCTTCAACAAAACAGCATAAAGGTTATGTTTTTAGAAGTTTATGGATTTTCTTTTTTACTAAAGTCATAAATTATAATATACCATCTCATAACTCTTTTACTATTTCAAATAATCCACCATCTAATAGACATGTTTGAAAACATGAAGATCTTCTAGGATAGCAAGAGTATCCAAAATGTAACCTAAGGTCGAATACCAAAGCATCAACCACCATGATGAAATTAAATGATGGGTAATCATATGTTGTATAGTTTTGGAATGATTGTTGGTTTTGATAATTCAAAAATGTTGATTGCAGCGTTGACTATAGGTTTCGACCCACGCTTGGAGAGATATTTGGAAAGACACATGGATAAGTTACATCCACTTGAGGGTTGAATTAAAACCTTGACACCCTACTCATTTGCTTTGTGTAGCGAGAGTTCCTCCTTGTGTTGGTAGAGCTAAGAGCTCGCGGTCGTGAGAGGCCTGTAACCACCTTCAAACATTTGGCATTGCGCCTGCAAATTCTACACTATGACTGTTGGGAAAAGTCGTTAATGGTTTTGGTATTTCTGAGTGTTGATTAGTTACAGCAAGAGTGTGTAATGGCTTTTCTTTGTGGCTCGAAGGTTGTGCTTGCCTTAACCTGCAACTGAACACTCAATAGCTTCTGCCTTCATTTGGTTGAGTCAATTTCCTTGTGCATCGATTTCATTGTGTTTCCTTCGTAGAGGTGACTTCATATCTTCTTTCCTTTCGGCATGGTGCCAAAGCGACCTGGTGGTGCCATCTCTCCTCAGCTTCAACTCCAAGTTTAAACAGGTAAAAACTTACCCTAAACTCGGGTTTAAAATTTGTTTTCTCACAAGGGTTTTAACAATCTTTAAGCAAACAAAGTATTTACAATGATTTGGTTTTGAACTTGCAAGTTCTTGCTTCCGGCTCCAACGTTGTAGGTGAAAACGAGCTCACCCTTTAGTTTTACAAGAGCATCCAACTGGTAAGACCCGGTTCCAATGAGGGTTTCTTCCTGCATGACGTTGTGGTTGTTGGAAGTCGGTTCTTGTGGTTTAAATGGCACGACCTCGGTTCTCTATTAGCTTAAGTTTTAAGCTTGTTTTCTATTTGTAAAAGTTTTAGAAACCCTTAAAGGGTACTTCGTGCAGGGTGAAGAAGGCTCTGGAAGCCGTGATGTAAATGGGTTTTAATTTTGTGTTTTAGCGTTACGGCTTGAACACTATAATTCCTTTCTTTTTAAAACAAAAGAGCTTAGCTCTAAACTCAAAGTGTTGTTGACGTCTGTCTAGTTTATTTGAGATTTTATAATAGATTCGGGAAGTGAAACAAGACTATGAAACAGTCAGGATTTGTAAATGCTTTAAAGTTTTACTTGTCAGTAAAAAAAAATGGTTACTGATTGATTTATATATATATATATATATATATATATTCATAGTTTGGTTTTATTAACAGACCTGAACCTCAAACATTTAATTCTAAAGGCTATAAGCCATATCTTCTTAATTGATTCTATTTTTAATAAATTGTTTATGTAATATTTTAAATTATTACCTTGTATTTATAAAGATTTCCAATGCACAGTTAATGGGAAAAATTACTGTGTTTAAGAGTAATATTTTACTCTATTTTTTGCTCAAAAGGGTTAATTAAAAAAGTAAACCCTACAGTTCGATAATAGCATTATTTATACTTAGTAATTCTTAGCTCTGTTTATTTAATATTATCCTTAATGATTTTTACAGCTTGTTTTTAATTATCAGCTAAGAAGGATTAGGGTTTATTGCTGCATACTTGTGAAAATGATATATTTATCTTTCAAAACCTGAGTAGTGTACTTAAGTTACTGTAGAGACTTCTGTATAAGATCAGAAACACATAGTGTCTGAAAATCAAATGTTATAAAAATGTTTTGAAAATTCTCTTTACCTGGTTCTTAGATGATAGCCTGTTTACTATACTTATATTTATTTATTAAAATGTAAATTCTATGTTTTATAAAGAATACTAATATTAGAATTAGTGCTATAAATAATATGATTACTATTGTTTTTACATACCTATCTTTTAGTTTATATTTGAAGTAAATAAATGAATACAATATTTACTACTTCTTTATAGTAGAAATCATAAGCAAACTAAAGTAAAATGTAGTTACAATTTTCATTCAAGTGAAAAGAATCATCATATTCACCTAAAAACCCAGCTGTACTAGAGTACCGCCTGAGCCAAGCGTGGAAAAATATAGTCTGAAAATTCTAAATTCTATCTGTTTCTCATTTTGCTTATTTATTACTATTTCTAACATAAACTGCAATTTACCAAGTCTAACATTACCCAGTTACTCCTTTATTCACAAACCCTAATTAAATACTAACATGCCTGTATTTAAAAACTAGTGAACATATTACTAAGGATGGTAAATAAATATAATAACATAAAGACAAATAGAACCTGTCAATGATAAGACGACAACAACTTAAGGAGGTTGTTCCTCTCAACCAATCTCCTGGAGAATGCTCAGACAATGCTTCCTCAGGACCCCCGAGCCTGTTCCTGTTCCTCTTGGTAGAGTACTGGGTGGAGAATATAACCTTAAGACCTTCTGTCACCTGACTGGTCCAATTACCTCAGTAATTCAAATCTACTCTCAATAGTAAGAACTTCAGCCTAATAGCTGCAATAATTTCAGTCTTAGCAGTTAACCCCTCAAACTCACTTTAGTAATTCCCTCCATTGAATTTCTCGAGTAAATTCATTCACACTAAATGATCACCTCTAGAATGAGCAGCCTCAGCTGTCTTCAATGGAAAATTTTATAGAGATGCCTAGGTCTTCTGGGTTAGTTTTCATTTAATGAGCCACCTGCTCCAATTCCACTTTCTTGGGGAATCATGACCACAAATATGGGAAAGTTTCCACCTGCAACAGTTGGAAGTAGTTTGAGGATGCTGCCACTTGTCAGTGTACTCCCCACCTAGTCTCCTCCACCAATTAACCAGTAAACACTCTTTTAATAGCTTCCCTAAGTTGTTGTCTCATCATTTATTTATTTATAAATAAAATATTATGAATTACATTAATTATTCTTGACCCCACTGGGTTATCAATTACAAAATTAGCATAAAATATAACACAATGTTCCTCTTAACATTAAATTGTTTATGCAAATTGGGGCATGTGACTTCAAGGCCACCTGAAACCTTTGCATATTTAATTGAATGTGGGTATACAAGTGATGAATTTAGAGATATGTTGACTACTGAACATATGCTCGAGGAAGACAATGTTGTTCATACCACCCAAAAGGGTTTCCAATTGCCACTGTCCAACCACAAGGAAGACATGGAAGGGCATGAAGCTCATGTTCAAATTCCAGACCAACCAGGTGATATGGTACAGGGTGTAGTTCCAACCTCCCTACCTCCATTAGAAACTTCAAGCCGAAGAACTCCAAAACGTATATAGATCGATGAAAGTTTCATTGGTTCACTTGAAGGCACACTGTCTAAACAAAGTATTTCATATCAAGCTAAACAGATACTTGTCAACTATTTTTTTTCTAAATGTGATGGAGATAAATGTAGAGTATTTATAACGTTGTTAAAATCTAGGTCAATGACTATTGTTAGGAAAAACTTAAGGAAAAAGATGATAAACAGTTATGAACCAAGTACTTTTGGAAAGAAATCTCATTCAAAGGATCGCAATGCAGCTCATCGTGTGTTGTCACAATCAATTATGAACAAAAGCACCAGGTCCCTTAGCCTTCTTAAGCCTACATCCAAACTTGTAGGATTGGATATCAAAGCACTCCGTAGGTATTTTTCTAGAAGAGAACTTGACTCTAGTGAAACAGATGTCTGGTCCTTCCTTGGCAGGTTGCCATGCTACGATATGAATCTCATTGATGCAGTAAAGGGACTGGTGTAGGATTTTTGGCGTGACAATAGTAGACCTTCATCCAACCAAAATATGTACTAAAATTGAGAAGGGGTTCAAGGGATCATGAGCCCCACACTAAACATTTTCTTGAAATGACACAAACAGAATTATATGAGAGATTTAGGCATGAACATAATGAACTTAAATTGAGCCAAAGATCCTTCGAGAAATTCAAACCATGGTATGTTAAAATAAATACAACTCGTAACACATGTTGTTGTCGATATCGCATGGAGTACGGTTATTATTATGACACATATATACATATATTGCGTGTTTTGCATAACAATCTTGTGTAAGATTGCTCAACTACATGGGCCACTGACATCATTTAGAGATTTTATCCATATTATCTTGTGTACAAGGACAGAAGGTTGCACATTTTATCAAAGGCCTTGCATAGATGGGACATGCCCAGGGTGTGGTGGAATGGAATTTTTGGACAAATGCATACATGTCACAGATGAGCATGAACTTGGGAGACATGAAGTGAACTTGCAGTCATTCAAATATGTCACATGTGATATCGGTGGAGGGAATGAAAGAAAAAAATACAATAAGTCACCTCTCAGGTTAGTAACGAGTTCTTGAATATTATTTTTTCCTTCATCTATTTCTACTTCATATATGTAACAACCTATTGATGTGTACATATTTTTTGTTGATCTACCAGGTACTTGTATGCAACTTCATGGAGGAATTCTTTGAAAATACACAACAGTATGTAAAGCATGTACATGTGGCTTCTTGGAAAGATGAGCAGTTTATAGCATGCATGGATACATTTAATATTGGAACTATATTTTCAGTGGTCAATTTTGTGGAAAACTACACTCTTCAACCACAGAATGAGATTCAAATTCAATATTATCACTTAGAACAGGTTAGCATAATGGTCCATATCACCTATAGAAATGGGGCAGATAGTACTGAAGAGAAAAGGGTTATGTTGAAGGAGTATCACTTTTACATAAGTGATGACAGGTGTCATGACTTGGATTTTGTACAACACAGCTTTCAATTGTTCTACAAACACTTGGAGGATAACAATATACAAATGAAACAACATTGGATTTGGTCTGATGGTTGTGTAGGGCAATTCAAAAATTCCCGTGTCTTCTCCACAAGAGGCATAAGGTGCCACATATTCAGGAACTATTTTGAGACCGGACATGGAAAAGGGGAACATGATGGAGTAGGTGCATGCATCAAGACTGCATTACGTAGGCAAGAGATGAAATTCACAACTATTTCGCTTATCCGAGATGTAAATACCATTATTGCATGGTGTTCTTTAGTGATGGGGCAGGGAGCTAGAAGGCAAGAAGACCAATCATCTAAAAAAGCACATGCACATAGATATTTTTGGGAGGTGGTCGATGTAGATCAATCACACCTATATGAGTGCAAGACCATCCAAGGAACTCATGCATTCCATTCAGTTAGGACATTAGACAATGCTATAGTTGAAATGTGGACAATGAAACTCTCTTGCTTTTGTTATCCATGTAGCAGTGGTGAATGGGACAACTGTGAATCCACAAATTGGGTTGACAGCTAGGATCATGTATCACTCCCCTTTGGTCAACAAATAACTGTATAATTATCTCAGTTGGAGGAGGGCTAGTCGAGTATTTCACATGACTATGACCACATTTCAGATCTCATACAACCAGGTTTAACTATTATGTTGATATCTTTGAAATGTTTGATGACTAGTTGTGTTTAGTTAGATGAATCCTAGGTCTGCACTTTATTTTATGCAGGGCACATATATGCAATGGCTTCCCCAAGAAACAATGAATGGCACACGCTATTAGCTGGCATGTTTCTTGGATGGGAAGCAAGCCCTCATTGTCTCATTAAGCAACTTCGAGGGCAATGATTTTCCAATTGGGTCGATGGTTATCAAAGGAGAATAATTGACACAGGTTGCCTATGCACGAAAGAAAAATTTTTATGTATTTGAAGATTATAAACCAGGTCAAATTGTATATGATTATACAAACTTAGTTATTGGCACAAACCTCCAGCTACAAACAAGGCCAAACAAGAACTCATCAAAGTCATGATACTTGTTTCCTTATTTCAAGCATGAGAGGCTAAAGGACACCATTGCTATTAGAGGTGATCACGATGGTCTAGTCAAATGACCATAGGTAGGTAGTCAGGTATGTGGTAGTCAGATATTTTGGTTTCATGGTCTCATTGATTATTTACAGTTAGATAGATTGAGCGCTTAATAGATTGATAAATTCCATAGACTTATACAACTTGATAACTTTCACCTGAGATTCATCATGGATTTGTTGTATTATATTGATACTTACATGACTCATGCCTTATATCCCAATACCATATCTACCACTCTATCTAGGATATGTCTATTGCATTTTCCTTGAATCTTGAAGTTGATCCTATAAGGACATCTCCTTGAATCCGATAATTTGTTTCTCTACGGGAGCCGTGACATTGAGGAGTGGTAATCCTAGCTTAATAACCATTGCCAATCCTAGCTTACAAACACTATAGTCAATCCTATTAACTCAAGTTTGCACCGTAAATCATGTTTTGCATTCTAAACCATAGAAACCATAGAAACCATAGTTTGGGGGTCAACTTCGCATATTGCTCAACCGTGAACGTGTGGCTAGCATTCCCACACAGACCTTGCCTAAAAATGCTTGCATGACCCACCAAAACCTCGTTTTGATGCACAGTTTCCATGCTATGCCCCGATTAGGGAATCAACAACTGTCCTTGAAAACCTGTAGGCGGTGGGATTCAACGTACGATAGAATGATGGTCGTTGCTCGGATCAATGAATCATCGAATCCGTTGGATTTAGGACATTGGGATAGTGCTACGAAGTGCCCTCTACTCTAGTTCCATGGACAAGGGATCATTTTTTTGGTCAATTTTGGAAACTAGGGTTTGGCTCAGTAAGCGAATGTCAATTTTTTGCACAAGGAGGTCAACTTCGCATATTGCTCGACCGTGAACATGTGGATAGCGTTCCCACATGGAACATGCCTAAACACGCTTGCATGACCTACCAGAATCATGTTTTGATGCACGGTTTCCATTCTATGCCCCAAGTAGGGATTCAACAAGTGTCCATGAAAGCCTATAGGAGGTGGGATTCAATGTGTGATAAAATGATGGACGTTGCTCGGGTCAACAAGCTGTCGACTCCATTGGATTCAGGACATGAGGATACTGCTAGGGGTGGACCTCTACTCTGGGTTGATGGACAAGGGATCATTTGTTTGGTCAATTTTGTAAACTAGGGTTTTTCCTCAATAAGGGAATGTCAAATTTTTGCACATGGGGGTCAACTTCGCATATTGTTTGACCGTGAACGTGTGGCTAGAATTACCACATGGAACATGCCTAAACACGCTTACATGACCTACCAGAAGCCATTTTTGATGCACGGTTTCCATTCTATGCCCCGAGTAGGGATTCAACAAGTGTCCCTGAAAGCCTGTAGGAGGTGGGATTCAACGTGCGATAAAATGATGGACGTTTCTTGGATCGACAAGCTGTCAAATTCATTGGATTCAAGACATCAAGATAGTGCTAGGGGTGTCCCTCTACTCTGGTTCCATGGACAAGGGATCATTTTTTTGTTCAATTTTGGAAACTAGGGTTTTGATCAATAAGTGAACGTCCAATTTTTGCACATAGGGGTAAACTTTGCAAATTCGTCGATTGTGAACATCTGGCTAGAGTTACCACATGAAACCTACCTAAACATGCTTGCGTGACCCACCAAAAGCCCATTTTGATGCACGGTTTCCATTCTATGCCCTAGGTAGGGATTCAACAGGTGTCCTTGAAAGCCTATGGGAGGTTGGATTCAATGTGCGATAGAATGATGGTCGTTGCTCGAATCGATGAACCATTGGCTTCATGGATTCAGGACATCGAGATAGTGATACATCAGACCCTCTAATCTAGTTCCATGGACAAGGGATCAATTTTTTGGTCAATTTTGGGAACTAGGTTTTTGCTCAGTAAGGGAATGTCAAATTTTTGCACATGGGGGTCAACTTCGCATATTTCTCAACCTTGAACGTGTGGCTAGCATCCCCACATGGAACATGCCTAAACACAATTGCATGACCTACCATAAGCATGTTTTGATGCATTGTTTCCATTCTATGCCCAGAGTAAAGATTCAACAGGTGTCCCTAAAACCCTGTAGGAGGTGGGATTTAACGTGCGATAAAATGATGGCCATTTCTCGTATCGACAAGCCATCGAATCCGTTGGATTCAAGACATTGGGATAGTGCTAGTGATGGCCCTCTACTTTGTGTTCATGGACAAGGGATCATTATTTCGGTCAATTTTGGAAACTAGGGTTTTTCTCAGTAAGTGAATGTCCAATTTTTGCACATAGGAGTCATCTTTGCAAATTCGTCGACCGTGAACATGTGGCCAGTGTTCCCTCATGGAACCTACATAAACATGCTTGCATGACCCACCAAAAGCCCATTTTGATGCACGATTTCCATTTTATGCCCCGGGTAGGGATTCAACAGGTGTCCCTAAAAGCTTGTGCGAGGTGGGATTCAACGTGCGATAGAATGATGGTCGTTGCTCGGATCGATGAACCGTCAGCTTCGTTGGATTCAAGACATCGATATAGTGATATAGGAGTCCCTATAATCTGGTTCCATGGACAAGGGATCATTTTTTTATCAATTTTGGAAACTTGGGTTTTGCTCAGTAAGGGAATGCCAAATTTTTGCACATGGGGGTCAACTTCACATATTGATCGGCTGTGAAGGTGTGGATAGCGTTCCCACATGGAAAATTCCTAAAAATCTTTGCATGACCTACCAGAAGCCCATTTTGATGCACGGTTTCCATTCTATGCCCCAAGTAGGGATTCAACAGGTGTCCCTAAAAGCCTGTAGGGGGTGGGATCCAATGTGTGATAAAATGATGGTCATTGCTTGGAACGAAAATCCATAGGCTCCATTGGATTTAGGAAATTGGGAAAGTGTTAGGGGTGGCACTCTACTCTGTTTCCATGGACAAGGGATCATTTGTTTGGTCAATTTTGGAAACTAGGGTTTTTCTCAGTAAGTGAATGTCCAATTTTTGCACATAGGGGTCATCTTTGAAAAAATTTCGACTGTGAACATGTGGCTAGTGTTACCACATGGAACCTGCCTAAACACACTTGCATGACTGACAGGACGCTCGTTTTGATGCACGGTTTCCATTCTATGCCCCGGATAGGGATTCAACAAGTGTCCCTGAAAGCCTATATGAGGTGGGATTCAACATGTGATAGAATGATGATTGTTGCTCGGATCGACAAACCGTCATCTTCGTTGGATTCAAGACATTGAGATAGTGCTAGGGTGGCCCTCTACTCTAGGTCCATGGACAAGGGATCATTTTTTTGTCAATTTTGGAAACTAGGGTTTTGCTCAGTTAGTGAATGTGAAATTTTTGCACATAGAGGTTAGCTTGAAGGTGATTGTAGATCATCCCCTCTTGAAAAAATACTTGTTGCAAACTATTATTCCATGTGTAGCTCTTGATAATTCTGTTACCTATTGTGAGGTGTTGAAATTGACTTATTTCCTATCATTGTCAAGCAAGAAATATTCTTTGTTTTTGTTTTAATCAAGGTGAAAGGAGTTGTCAATCTCTATGTGGAGGTGAATTGATCTTAGGATCCTGAATATCATTCGTGAGACTGGAAATTTGAATGAAGGATTTTTCCGATATTAAAATTATCTCCACCATCCAAGAGATGTGAACATTTGTACGATGAAATACAAGAGGAGACAATGCCATTACGTTAGTAACAATGTAAGGGAACATGTTTATGTTTAGAAACAAATGGCCAACCTATTACACCACTATATATATATATATATATATATATATATATATATATATATTCACACTACAAATGTTTCGAATAATCCTCCATGAAGATAAATTTATAAAACAAGATTCAAAATAGTACTTCTCTAATCAATTTAAAATATAATAAAATCACACATAATTTTTGTCTCTTCCAAAGTTGTTCCTCGAGGCCATTCATCAAATGCCATGTACATTAACAAAATTATAAAATAATGTGCAAGATATATAGTAATGTGTAGGATATAGTCATAACCATTAGTTTGAATCAACCTTATAATACGCGGATACTTTTAGGCTTGACATGAATCCCATGTATTCGTTAGATGAAAGAAATCATGCCAAACACTAATTTTATTTCTGTAGACCACACAGGTGCATCACTTAGGTGTGTCAACTTCGTGCATCCTTTAAAAGTTTGTTAGGTTGTTATGTGGGTAAGGTGATTTTGTATTCCACTTAGTTGGATTAGTTGCTTAGATGTGTTGGGTGCTTATGTGTATTAGGTATGTTCCATATTTGTGAATAAAATTTAACATTGTTAATATAACATTTTATATGCAATTGGATCATGGTAAAAACAATTGAAATGTACATTTTTGTCATTATGTAATATTGTAATTCTGCATTGTTCTGAAATTTATAATTGATGTCTCCATGCAATCATAAAATCTATAAAAAATTGGGAACATTACACATAGAAACATTCTTGGCCACACGTGTATAATCACACTTAAAAGACTGAACCATTAACATCTCAAGAGCCTTGATATGAAATATTTTTTATATCATGAAAGTTATAATACAAAAATAGAAGGCCCATCTATGGCCTGTCAATGTACATGTATCGAAAACATCTTTAATGTACATGTGCAAACAAAAGTACATCTGTCCTGGACCGTGCCCCTCAGTACTCTAACTTTGGATTTTTATCCATAGTAGCCACTGCAATCATAAATACAAATAAAATATCATTAGAAATATAAACACATGATATAATGACATCTCTAAGCATTGAAAATGGTATAACTAATGTACGAAAAATAACAACATAAACTAAATCTATTATGTAAACTTAAAAATTGATCTTGAATTTTACAGTAAAGAATAAACATTTAACATTTTAAAATTTAAATTTATGTCATAAATTCAAGCATTGATTCCAATTTCCATATGCATGTGTACATAAAATGTCTTATGTGCATATGTTAATTGTGAAGCTCTTGTAGCTTATTTTAAGGCTTGGATTATGAAGTTTCATCAAAATTGTGAGGTGCTGACTAATGCCCTTGTAGGAACAGCTCCAAATTGTGGGTAGAGGCAACGACTAGACCCTAGAATAGACGGCATAAAGTGCTATTGATGAATAAAATCCCAGTATAGGCAATAATTTTGTTAGATATGTAATTATTTGTTGTAGTGTGATGTTTTTGGGATTCCAAAGTCTATTTAGAAGATCTTTGTTTATATGCAATTTGGGCCATGTATGGATTCCACTTGATGTTATTTTAGTTCTATGCCCTCTTTCTATATACCCATGAGAAACTTTAAATGCACAATTGTGTTTAGTGTATTTTATGGTTGCAAGGTTTCCACTGGATTATATCATGTATGATAGTATGTGATTGGCATGTTTAATCAAACACATCAACCTACCTATGTATCTTCATGTTCGTAGAGCCTATTTTTGAACTTCGTTGTCTTGAACTTAACCAAAAAGTACCCTTCAGTCAAGAGGAAATATTTGTTAAAAGCATGGGAAGCTTCTATATCTTATTTTAACACTTGGATTAGGAAGTTTCATCAAAACTATAAGGTGTTTATTGATGTTCTTGGATGCCCAACTTCGATATTTCAGATAGAGGCAAGGGATTTACCATGTTTGTTTATGTATTTTAGGGAATATATGAATTCTACTTGGTTTTTTTAGTTGTATGCAAGCTTGCAATATAATTGACAAACTTTGCATATTTGTTAATTTTGGTTTGGATTCACAATGATGCTTGCGAATATACATATATGCAAATAGTGAAGTTCGTTTGGTTTTTATGAGTTAATTGGGGTTTTGGTTTACATTGGGCATGAAAATTACTTATTCAAACTTGGAATGTGCTTGACAAACTTTGCATATTTGTGAATTTTGGAATGGATTCACAAGGATGCTTGTGAATATGCATACAGAAATAGTGAAATTGATTTGTCTTTTATGAGTTAATTAGGGTTTTGGTTTCCATTAGGCATGTGAATTTTGGGTATGAATTTTGGTAAATAATCAAAATTATTTGATTTTTATGATTAAATTGGGGTTTTGGTTTCCATTGGTGTTTTGATTTCCATTGGCCATAAATTAATTTGTTTTGGTTTAATTTTTCAAATTAGGGCAAACAAATTAATGAATTTAGAAAAAAAATCATGAGAAGAAATGAGGAAAATATGAGAAGAATTGAGCAAAATACCTCACAAAGAGGAGGTTGATCCAAAGGTGTAGGTGGATGGCTTTGGCACACCCAAAACATGTTCTCCCACTCACGTTATGCTCCGTCCAACTCCAACAACGCTGCGATGTGGTGAAAATAACAGGCTTGACCCGTTTTAAACAAAAAAATTAGGTTTTACAAAACGAGGGCGCGATTTTATTCACTAAAATGGAGGCACGATTTGATTCAATAAAATGGAGGTGTGTTTTTCTCTACTATCCTACTTGTCATACCTGTTGGTAGCCTTGGGACTAGGATTGGAAGGTTCAGGGTTGCTTGGGATGTTTTCTATTTTATGGATCAAGAGTGATTGACTTCACTCCACCATTGCATCTAAAAGGTCCCTCAACTTTGTGCACTCCCCATCTACAAAAACAAAGAGCTGGCTACTATACTAGTGGGAATGTCGTCTATATATCTAGGCTTTTGTGAGATGCTTTGTTAGTGTTGGAACTAGAGATCGAACATCATTTTTGAAAGTTAATGATGTATCTGATTGAAGTTAATGATATATTTGTTTTATAGTTTGAACATAATATTTTCTAGATGACAAAGGCAAAAGGAAATTAAAAAGACAACAAATTGGATAGAATATTAATGAGAATTGAATTTTTAACTCTCTTTCAAAAGAGGCTCAAAGTATATATAATCTAAGCAAACTTTTATGAGACATTTATTTATATGATATTTGGTGTCGATACAACATGTTAACATGGGTTGAACCAAGTAGATAAGGTGATCACTAATCAATATGCAGTTTAATATGGGATATTTGGTTTTCCCATAGAAAGGAACCCAATTCACCATTCAGTAAACTTTTAAATAGAGCTATTAATTTCAAATTTTACACTTTCAAACTTTTATTTCTCCTTTGGAAATTCAACATTGTGATGGAATACACAATTAAAACTGTAAACAATACAAGAAAAATCACAAAGGCTACTCCAACAAGACCTAAAATCTGCTGAAAATATTAATTACTTGTTGATCCACATATCATCTCATCCTATCCAGTTGGAGTCTGCAGAAGTATATTATTGTCAGGTAGTTTGACAAGTTGAAGAGTTCACGTCTCTCCATATATAAAGCATTCAAATTAAATTTATGAATTTAAGTTGTTAGATAGAAATTGATTATAGTCTTTAATGTTAAGTCGTAGCTTCCAAGAGAAGCAATTTTAGTCTATCAATATGTAGAAGAAGAATATTGTAAATTAGTATGATAGAGAATAGCATGTGCTCGGAACAGAGAGAAGAACATGGTAAGACGAAATCGAGAAGAAAAAAATACTCTGAAAAGAGTTCAAGAAGCTCAAGCTTCGGTGTTTTGGAAAGTGTTGAGATTCAAAGCTCTGCAAAAGGTGAAACATCCTTGTAAATTTCCAAGTTTGTATTTACAATTATAGTTCTTTGTTATGTCGCGACAATATATATATATATATATATATATAGTTTATGGTTGACTGCATGCTTTATTTATGCCGCACATTTTCTCTAAAATTACATGAGTAAATGGTGTTTACATGTACGGTTTAGTAGAAGCCACAAGAATTCACAAATATTTCATCATCTAAAAGTTTGATTTTTTATCCACAGAGTGCTTGACACAAGCCTTCATACTTTGGTTATATGATATTGTGAGTCTGTCGCAATATAGTTGTCTCGAGGTTTATACCAAGTTATGGGTCAGTGAAAAGTGTTTTTCATATTATCAATCTTTAGACTAAGAAATGTCTCTTTATAAAGTTCTACTAAAAGTGGTTTGGTTGAAGTGGGAGTTGGTCACAATCTAAATATTGTCGCAGTAAAAGTTGGCTGAAGTCAAGTGGGTGTCTGTCGAGGTAAAAGTACATCGGGTGAAAAGTTCGTAAAAAGTGTCTTGACCAAAAGTGAATTATGTCACACACAAGTTTGTCACAAACTTGTCCATCGCAGTAAAAAAATCGTTGTCACAGTAATATCCGTTGCAGTAAAATCTTGTCGCAAGTATTTGGTTGAAGTAAAAATGTGGGGTTTCCAAGGTAGTGTATCTCAACCCCAAAAGTAAAAAAAAAAGAGATTATGACTCTGCGATAACTCAAGTTAACCGTTGCAGTTGCAATCCCTAAGGTATGGTATTAGAGTGGGTTTAGGAAAGAAACCTTCTCTTGAAAAAAAGTATTTTTGTAAGGAAAATTAAAATTAAAAATGGTTTCCACTTCTATTGCACACATGTTGAGTTTACAAACTCCAATTTTCTCAAGAAAGAGTTATGAGTATTGGTCTCTAACAATGACTTCTTTGTTCATAGGTCAAGATGTAAGGGAAATAGTCCAAAATGGTTATACAAAACTAGAATATCAAGAGGAATATAATAATCTCACGCAAGATGGGAAGGATGCCCTTAGGGAATAGAGGAATAAAGATGGGAAGGCTATGTTCTAGTTACATCATGCCATGCATAAAATCATACTATCAAGAGTAGAAACAACTAATACTGATAAGCATGCATGGGATACATTTTGATTCGGACGCCCAGGCTCACATCGGGGGACAACAGTTTGATTGAATGAATCAAGCACTGTTATGGTGGAATCATATAAAGGAATGCAAAAAGCAGGAAATACACTAGATAGACAGAAAGTAAACACATAGACGGAATGCAAGAATTCGAACCAATCTATGTTTACTCGATTACTACTGTATAATGCACAATACTCTCTTATACAATGATTGACTGCATATTACAACAGTGTACATGCTTATATAGAGGGTGTCGAGAAACCATGGGGTCTTCACTTAGTGAAACTATGCCATAGCACGTTCGTTCGTGGCATATGAAACAATACCCCTATTTTAAAAAAATATTGGAAAATACCTCCAAAAATCGTTTTTTTTAACCCCCTCCCAATATGCCTTGCCGATTTTAAAAAACCCCTATTTTCCCTATATATTGCATGTATCCATTTTTTCATTTACATTTTTTATACCCCTTTATATTTCTACCTAAGGGAAAAAAAAACTAAACACAAGAAAGGGAGACACTTGATAGGCGCCCCTAGGCAAATCACTTTATTATGAATTAAAATCTATCACATGATGTCAAAACAAATATAAGAGGGTTTATTTGTACCAATCTCAAACAGTAGTGTGTAACTGCTTTAGTAATTGCTTCAAGATGTGGACACTGGATATATATCCAACTCCAGAGGCTGAAAGGCCTTTTTAGTTGTAGTATATTTTTAAATGCTTTCATCGACAATCACGCATATTTTAGTGCTCCTTTGTTTCAGAGCTTCAACAACTTTTCTCAAAATAGCTTTAAAAATGTGTTAAA
>LPNX010590473.1:423575-466985 GCA_001517045.1 Pseudotsuga menziesii | reverse complement strand
ACTGAAATCGATTCAACCGCTTCATCAAAGTCATTATCCGTAGGGAGAATGGGATTGACCAAAGATGACATTGGTTCAATCACATGAGGAACACTCTCCGAAAGGAGAGTGGGATCGACCGAATTTGAGATTTGTTCGACCACTTGATCAACCAAAGGTTGAGTAGGAGGTTGAGAAACTATAGGGTGTTCAGAAGAAAGAAATCCATGAGTCTTGGACCACACTCTTCGCACCTCTGGGATAGCAGGGCACATATGAGTAAGATGATCTCCCTTGCATAGCACACAAGGGAACTTAAGATGATGCTTCGAACGACCAATTTTCTCAACGGTATCAGCATGACTAGCAGTGGCTGACTGTTTTCTCTCAACATGACTAGCAGAGGATGAGAGTTTGCCCCCAGCATGAACAACAGAGGCCGGGTGACTGGGTCCAACCTCACTAAGAGAGGTTGGTTGTTGAGAGACTCCATAATGTTCAAAAATGGGATGACCATGAATCCAAACTCTTCGCACCTCCTCAATAGAAGGGCATTTATAAGTAAGGTGGTCTCCCTCACAAAGCTTACAAGGAAACTTGAGTTTTTGTTTTGAATGGGTAGACTTGTCAACAGTGTCAACTTGACTCGCAGTGGTTGACGGGTTGTCTTCAGCTTGAAACACAGAGGCTGAAAGACTGGGTCCAACATGACTTGTAGAGGTTGGACGGGCACCATTAACATGAACAACAGAGGTTGAATGGTTAGGATCAACATGCTTTGCAGCAGTTGAGTGTGTGCCCCCAGCTTGAGCAACAGAGGCTGGGTGAACGGATCCAACGTGAACACCAGAGGTTGGATGGGGAGGTTCAACTTGAACACCAGAGGTTGAACGAGTGGAATCAACGTGAACACCAGAGGCTGAGTGACAGGATCCAACATGACCTGAAAAGGTTGGAAGGATCCCACCAGCTTGATCACAAGAGGCTGGATGGATGGATCCAACTTGAACAACAGAGGTTGGATGAGAAGGTTCAACTTGAAAACCAGCGGTTGAACGGATGCACTCAGCTTGAAAACCAGAGGTTGAGTGACAGGATCTGACATGACCTGGAAAGGTTGGAAGGATCCCACCAGCTTGATCACCAGAGGCTGGATGGATAGCTCCAACATGAACAATAGAGATTGGATAGGATGGTTCAACTTGAAAACCAGAGGTTGAACAGGAGCACTCAACGTGAACACCAGAGGTTGAGTGACTAGATCCAACATGACCTGCAGAGGTTGGATGGGTGCCCCCAGCCTGAACAACCGAGGCTGGGTGGTGAGGTTCAACTCGACTTGCAGCGGTTGAACGGGTTCCCCCTTGCTTATGTGCTTTCTTCCTATTCCTCCTTCTTTTACTCCTTTTAGACTGCCGGTTACTAGTATCAGTACTTTCACCGCATGAGGTAGAAGGAGGAGGAGAACTAACTACAGGTGAAGGGGAGACAGTGTTTTGATGCCCTTGATATAAGGTGCTTACTTGAGAAGCATCAGGAGCATTCAGGATAGTTGGAGTGGAAAACAACCACACCTGTAGCCCTAGGGTGAATCCCGGAAGATTCAAGGTGGCCATCAAGGGAACACCAACATTCCCTGTGAGAGGAATAGGACAAGGAGCTCCCATCGAGGGGATCTCTTGGTTGGTGTTCAAAGGGGTGTTAGCCATAATTTCAAAACAAGAGACAAAGTCTGAGGTTGATGGTCAACCAAAATTACAAAGCAGACACCTAAAGGCCCACTAAGTACAGAGAAACCACACAGCACTCACTAAAAAATTCCTAAAGCCCAAACAGACAAACAGGTATAAGATGTACTTTCCAGAAGAAAGCTGATGAACGATTACTTGGCGTCCTTGAGGTGGTTCTCAGGCACAAGCGGAGGAATCACCCACCACCCTCCTGTACTTTCCACAAGGGTTACCTTCCAAGCCCGTCCAAGGTCAACTAGAAATAGCCTTCCGGTGTACCTGTGTATGAACCCTAGATGTCAAAGAGACTAGAGGCTACCTTAACTAAATTGACAGTCTGGGGGGACAGTCGTCAGCCGAACTCGTACACATGGGCAGGGTAGCTGAGCCCAAAACTCTGTCTAGGACAGAATCCCCAGATGCGTAAAAGTCCTGGGTTACGTTTTGACAAGGATTCGGAGGGCTATCTCCTCTGTCCAAGCCTCCACGTGGCCTAGTGCTTAACTCCCGTTTGAGAGGAGCTTCCCAGATACAATCAATGTAGAAATGGATTTACCTAGTGATAGGCCAACTACGTCTGAATTTAACACTTGTGGGGAGTTTAAACTCCCTATCCCACAAGTCTAGCCTAAGCTAGTTGGTGTATGACCCTATAAAATAAAACTTACTAGCAATTTTTAAAATTATATCGTTTATTTGAAGGGCTGTTATTAGTCAGAGGGTAAATGGCATGAAACTTATATGGTGTTTTGACTCAAAATTTGAAACAAAGGACTAAGCAAAGAGAAATGAAATGCAAAAAGAAAAAACTATTCTCTTTATATTTCTTTTTCAAATAGAAACTTGAAAGCCAAAAAGAACAAAATTCTTTTTATATTTTTCCAAAAACAAAGATATGCTATGCAATCTAGACTAAAAACCTAATCTACATGCATATAAAGCAAACATATGTTTTTGTCTTTTTCTTTTATAAATGCAAAAGAAAAAAAATCAGCCTATGAACTAATGCAAACAAGTACTGAAAGCAAAGAAAATAGACAACTACTTTATACCTCGAAAACAAACCCTAGGTTTCCCTAAAGTTGAATATAAACCTCTTTTAAAAGGAAAGCTTACAAAAGTAAACAATCCAACACTTTGGAATGAAAAGAATAAGCATAATGACTGACATAAACAAAGGTCAAGAAGTCCCAAGTATCAATCTAAACCTACAAACAAAGGCTGCTCAGTACCTTGTCCACAAGGTCAAACCAAAGAAAGAGGTAGGAGGAAAAGCAGCAAAAAGAAGTTCTTTTTAATTTTCTTTTATAAAATGCAAAAGAAAAACTACCTACAAGCAAAGCATGCAGATAAAAAGAACAAAGCAAAAGGAACTTTGCTATGCAAACACCCAACAAACTCTAGAACCAACTAAAGTCAGCATAAACCCTACTTGGAAGAAAGGCTTGTATCAGAGACAAGACAACTATTTTGACAAGGTGAAGTAGACCAACCAAAGAAGGAGGAAAACAACATTCACAAGCTTCTGAAATCAAACAAAGGCCACTAACAGAGGCTGATCAGAAACAAAAGGCCAAAAAGCAAACCAAGCAAAGGAGACAGGTGAAAGAGCAAAGAGTAAATCCTAATGCTATAAAGGGGCTTACCACATAGATAAAGAACAACAAAAAGAATGACACAAACTCCCTGGATTCATGCACCCGCAGAAGACCTTAACAGACCCACCATGTACCTGAAATGCACTGTGCTTTGAGTAAACTTGGATCTAATAAAGCAAACACGAAAGAATTACTACAAGCAAAAAGACTCAAAGGCTTTTGAAAAAGCAGGTAGGGTGATCACCAAAAGTCTTCAGACAAGCTACACAGCATTCATAAAGAGACACCACTCACAAACAGGGATTACCTGAAGAAGGGAACAAGCAAAAACTTGACTTAAAAAATCCTAACTTCCAGGTATATACGCGACTATCTATAAGGGCAGGTTGCGAATGATACGCGACTGTTCAGTAGAACAACCCGCGCATGCAAACTTGCATTCGCGACTGTTCAAAAGAGCAAGTCGCGAATGGGGAGGAAAATCTTAAAAAAGATCAACAAACTACCTTAAGAAGGCAGGGGAGGGATGCAATCAGACTTATAAGGTGTTCCTAAGTGGCAAGAAAGACCTGAAACAATGCAAAAGCTGAAAGAAATCAAGAGAAAAACCCCAAACAGACAAGGCTATCCCCAACGGAGTCGCTAGTTCTGTTGTAAAGGAAAGTGTCCTATGGCTAGGGTTTAAGAGGCCATCAACGTACTGGGGTTGAAAGAGAGATGCACAATGTTCAGCAAGCGTATAACAGCAAGTTTCAGAGATGAGAAAGATCCACACCTGATAAACTGAAGGCTGGTCCAAGCTTTCTCTTCAATCCTCTTCTTGCTCCTCTTGCTCCAAGAGACCTGCAAAATGAATTATACCTTCCTCAAACCATTATGACCACATATAAGACAATGATAATCAAATAAACATAAACAAATGATCTGAATAACATCATCATATGATCAGAAACAGAGATTCAATCACACATTGAACAATGATTTGGGAAGAAGAAGGACATCACATCTTTATTAATCCTGAAAACAAGTACAAATATACGTTCTCTTCAAGTTGGCACCTCACGAAACCTTGATCTAGATCTGCTGTTTCTCTTCTCCAAAGAACTCAGCCTCCAAGCTTTGCAACACAAGGGAAGACCTCCAGGGCAAAGGTGTAGGCAAAGAGAGTCCCGATTCCTCCAGCATAACAATGCATAAATTCCAAGTCCCCTTTCATGGACCTCCCTACCTCTATTTATATGATGAAGAAGAGTTAGGGGGGAAGCCAAAGTGGTTACAACTGAAGGAGTCAGTTGCATAACTACCCAAACTAACTCAAACAGGCGTGTTTTTATGTTTTAATGTTAAGAAACAGATGCGCAACTATGAAGGAGAGAAACCCGCGCATGATACGCAAGTTTACACAAGAGCAACCCGCGAATATATGCATGCGCGACTTGCATAACACAAGAGTCGCGAGTGATGCGCGAGTTGCACATAAGGAGAGTCGTGTATACACAAAAAACACATTTTTAAGCTATTTCTGGGCATTTTCAGAATTTGGTGTCTTCTAGAAAGTTTTAGCTAACTGAAATACCTTTCCAACGGAATAGAAATGAGGTCAAACGGAGTTACAGAACTCACGATATGGGTCCTCCAAGATAGGTGTTTTTTCAGTGACTTTCATGAAGTGCCAACATGCGACGAAATCATGGGAAAGTGGTCACAGGCAGAGATGTGTCATTTTGGGCTATAACAATATGGTTGAGGAATCACACAAAAAAAGATGGATCCTGTCGGCACTCAATTCCACGCACCTCACCCTCATCCCTAAAGAAATTGGAGCCTCTCATCCTGGTATGTTCAGACCCATCTCCCTCTGCAACGTCATTTATAAAATCATCTCCAAAGTTGTGGCCAATAGGCCGAAACCCCTTCTTCCTCTCCTCATTTCACTTGAACAATTCAGCTATGTCGAAGGCTTCCAAATCTTGGACGACGTCATCCTAGCTCATGAAGAGGTCCACTCTCTCAAAACCACGAAAACCCCTGGCATGATCCTCAAATTAGATCTCTCCAAGGCCTTTAATAAACTAAGTTGGAACCTCATTTAAAAAATGCTTTTAACCTTTGGCTTTTGTAAGGAGTAGGTTCAGTGGATCCTTTCCCTCATCTCCTTAGCCTTCTTCTCGGTCTTGTTCAATGGCTCTCCCTCCAACACCTTCTCCCCCTCGCGAGGCATTCATTAGGGAGACCCTCTTTCCCCTTTCCTCTTCATCCTCATGGCTGAAGGGTTAGGGAGAATGATTCAGTCAGCTGTCGTAGCGTGTACCATGCAAGGTTTATCCCTCCATGGAGCCCCCCTCTCGCTTACTAGCAGTTTTTGGATGACAATCTCCTCTTTGGTCATTCCTCAGTTCAATAATCCCGTACTATTCACTCCTTGTTAAACACTTTTGAAGAATCTGCAGGAACCACTTTAAACCTTGAAAAGTCTCAAATATTCTTTTTCAATATTGGGGCTGTCGCTCAGAGAAATATAACCTGAATCCTTCAATTCTCTGTCCCCTCCCTGCCTCCAAAATACCTGGGTGCCCCACTGTTTGACTCGGACACCAAACACACCTCATGGAAAGAGCTACTAAAAAAACTCAAAAACCGTTTAACCTCTTGGACCTTCCACTCCCTCGACCTCCCCAGTCGTGTCGTCTTGCTTAAGTCTACTCTGTGGTTGATGCCTATGTACCTCTTTTCTGTTTTGGCAGCCCCCAAATGGGCCTTGAAAGCTATTAAAACCCTACAGAGGTATTTTCTCTGGGGTTGCAATAACAATAATAACCATTGGGCCCTGGTCAGTTGCAAAAATATTTTCCAAAAAAAAAAGTGGGGCTTGGTATCAGAGATCCTGAGCTAAACAACCAAGCACTCTCGACAAAAATTTGGTGAAACTATATTTCAAAAACAACTCCCCTTGGACCAAGCCGTGGAACAATAAATATGCCCCAGAGTATCACCCTCATTCCCTCATCAGATTTGACAAGGACATACCAGGCTCCCATATATGGAAGGTGTCCAACAAGCATAGGGCGCTCATTCAACATCATAGTTTTTGGGAAATAAAATATGGGGATAAAGCCCTCTCCTGGTGTGACTCATGGCAGTAGTTATCTAGCCTAAAAAGTATCCTACTTGACCTGACAGTCAAACTTACATTCATCTCAATGAGTACCTCAAAGTATAAGATTACTGGCACTTTGAATGATGGATTTCGTCAATGGAAAGATCCCTCCACCTGGAACATGGCTCCCAACAAGGAACTAGTGGACAAAATTTGGCCTGAAATATTTAGCCGCAGCGTCAATCAAAATTAGGGTACATATGTCATCATATGGGGCCATAGACTGTCTGGAAATTTCTCGGTTAAAGAAGCTTACGACATCATCTCTGCACCGCTGGACTACCATCCCACCACCATTTGGAATTGCATTTGAAAGGCCCCTCTTTGGCCCAAAGTCTCTCATTTTCTATGGATACTAATGCACCATCATATCCTCACTTGGGAGAACCTGGCCAAGAAAGGGTTCCAAAGCCCCTCTATATGTCATATATGCTATGAACAACAGGAAACCATAGACCGCCTCCTGGATGCTTGCCCCTTTACTAGCTCACTATGGGACACCATCGCTGAAGCTTTTCGACATTCCAATAGAGTCAAAGGAAATGCTACAGACACTCTTTAATAGTGGAATGATTTTCCTTTTGAAAGAAAAATCCTCAATCAGCTCTGGACCCTTACTCCTAGGTTTGTGTTATGGAGCACTTGGAAAGAACGCAACAACATAATTTTTAAAAATATTGAGAGCACGGTCAGATTGCTTTGGGATTCAATAAAAAACAATCTTCAAGAAACTATCCACTCCAAAGGCTGGACGACCGCTGACCTTCCCACTTCGCAGAGTGAAAAGCATATTCTAGTGGCCTTAAGCTTCAACTCCACTATCATCCCTCCCCTTGGTACCCCCAAGATGCGTGTAGCAAACCCCTAGCATTGGGATCCCCCTCCCGATGCAGTCTTCAAGATGAACTTTGATGGTGCCTCCAAGGGGAACCCTAGGAAAGCCGGATATGGTGGAGATATCAAAGACCACAACAATGATATCATCCATCTTTTCTATGACAACATGGGTCTCGATTCAAATAATGCAGCGGAATTGGAAGGCATGGTGCCAGGATTAATGATAGCTGACAGGAGAAATATTCTACCTCTGATTGTGGAAGGCGACTCTTATATCATTCTTTCCTTGGCCACCGAAATTCACAATGGTACGTCGATCTCCAAAGTGGCCACTAGCTGGCGCCTTACGCATGGATTGAGTCGTCGTGCCACCCTCATCCAACGCATGTAGGCACTCTCCTTTCACCACGTGCACAAGAAAGGCAATGCTCTAGCAGACTTCCTAGCTAACATGGGAGTGAACACTAATCACACCCTTGTGAAAGGAACGCTGCAGGATTCCCTTGATGCCACCTTGCTGCTCAAATGCAGACAATTGGCCAGGTCTGATCTCTCCACCCCAGATGTGGGTTCCAGTGGAGCAGCTCATCGACGCACCATGCCTCGGTCTGTGCACCCCTCTCGTGGTAGTCAGCATGTGATCGACATGTCCACCAACTCCGTCAACTCTACCATCTCTCCCTCTCGACGTTCTTCTCGTGTGTGGGAAGATCAGCAGGTCATTTCCATGCGTGCGATGTAGGGTGGCGACACACTGTCTTTCTCCTAAGCTTTCATGGCGATGCAGAGGTATTCAATGAGAGTTGGTACAGGGACTGGTCAGGCAGGGGTTTTAAATCACTTTGCCATGGATTATTGCTTCATAGTCTTTGCTGGGTTTGGCTATGCTCTGTGTAAATTTGGGTCTTCATCATGTTTAGAAGTCTGGTCTCAGCCTAAAGGTTTCCCCTTTACGATTTTGTTGGGATCTTCTCATAGGTCTATTAGGCTGCATGTCAGTGCTCTGCTTGCAGGTTCCAGTGACATTGGATGCTTCCACCACCCTGCTCTCCTTCTACGCTCGATTTGGACCTTAATGTTGAGCTTCTGTCTGACAATTATGTCCAGACAGCGAGGAACGCCTTGTCACGCCATCTCGAGCAGGGGAAAATCCCAGCACAGGTTTAGCCTGAAAGTTACAGAGGGGTATGAAAACCACATCTCCCAACCAGTCCACATCCTTATTGAATATTGGGAGGGGAGGGTCCTAAACCAGCGGCTCGCTTCTGGGTAGGGCGGAAGCCAAATTAACCACTACTGGCTTGTCAAAAATATGTTGTGCAATATCATGGAAGACATGTTAAGCAATTGGTCGGGTGCACGTGATACTGTTCAAGCTTTGAAAGCTAAAATGGAGGAAATGGACACTCATCTTACAACACTAGACAACACATTTGCTTGGAAAGGCATGGATGGTAAAGCTGGGCATGTCGGTCTCGGGGACGGTAGTAGTGGGAATGCGATGGGGGGCATGTCACAGGATGTCAGCATGATTCCAGCTCCACAGGCCCCTCCTTTCCCCATCCCTTCGACCCGTGGAGCCACTATTTAAATGTATGAAGAACATGGACAACCAAAACTCTGAACAACAACAACAGCCACAACCTGCTCCAGAGGATGCAAACAACACGACCAACACTTCGCAGGAGGAAGGATGGGGATACCCCATCATCGAGGAAAACCCCCCATTTTGAAGCATGCTCAGATCGTCTACAGAAACAAACTGTCGTTTCAGTTTTTTTTTCATTATTGTCTAGTTTGGTTATGTCTATGTTTACTTTTGAAAATGAACCCTATAATTATGTCTATGTTTGTAATTATGTCTAAAACTAGGTACTCTGATAGTCCTACCATCCTGAACAATTTCAGTTCTTTTTTTCTCAGACGACCCTCCATTTTTGAGAGGCTTGGGTGGTGGCTTCACCACTTGAGACCTCCTCTGGTTAACAGTTTATTTTGTATATTTTGTTTTCGTAATCTAATAGAACTGTGCAACATTACAAAAAAAAACAACACAAAAATAAAAATATGGTATGTATAATGAGTAATCTAATACAATTTTGATGTTTCTATTAAGTTCCCCACTCTTGTAATGCATCTTTCGTGTATCTTTGTGATTTTGTACATTATTACAGTGCTTTTTGGGATGGATTTTTGTCAAAGGAAAACATAAAATGTCAGAAGCACTTTTTTGACCAAGAGCATAAAAATGCTTGTATTAAGATCGAGATTTTTTTTCTTCAACTTTTTAACTCCAAGAATTATAATATACAACAAATAAAGTTAACTAATACAAACATCACACTTTTATATGTATTTTCTATACCAAATTATTGAATTGATATGTGGCTGCATTGAGCTCACTAAAAATTGAGCAAAATGAAAATTTCCAATTCAGGAAAGGAGGTGCATTGTAATGAAGAGGAATTTTATTTGTCAATGCTCATGTAATGTTGTAAAGTATTAGTGAATAATAAGAAATAATAATTTTACACTGAATTTCTGTGCAAAGACATTTCAATGCTACCGAATTTTTGGAAGGGTCTTGTTGTTTACGCTCACCCCAACCCCAGGATAATTACATTAATATTAGGTTGGTACTTTGGTGAAGTTGATTGTAGTATATGAGATTCATAGTTTTGTATGTAGGTTGGAAACATCGACGAGATGACGATTACATTAATTTGAAGTTGGTGCCTTGGTGAAGTTAATTGAAGTATAAGAGATTCTTAGTTTTGCATGTAGTTTGGAAACATCGACGAGACGAAATTTGACGATTTCGAGAAGCTCTTTTAGAACTAAATGGCTTTGGGAGTTTTGATATTGTAAAAGGGTGTATTTTGTGCCCTTGTAAAAAGGACGTCTTTTGTGCCCTGTCATTCATACATACATATCATGCGAGCATACAGATCATATGAACAAGTTAGTAAGTAACATTCATATCCTTTAAGAATGCATATTGATTACCTCTAGAGTATTGAACAAAAATATAATCTTTCAAACAAGAAGATAAAAAATAGTATCTTGGAAAAACTTCCTCTAGTTAAGTCGATGTGTTCCTTATTCTTGTTGAAAATGGGTTTGAATAATGTCCAGATGAACAAACTTACCTTTGTAAATATCCAATAACCTTAGAGCATAAGGACCAACATTCATGTATTTGTGAAGGAACTTTTGTTCACCTAATTTTATGATAGTATCAAGACTGGGAATAGCCTTGTAAGTTGCATTTCACTTATAAATTCAACTTATTTTATAATAGTATATAGATTGGGAATATGCTTGTAAAGTTGCATTTCACTTATAAATTTGAATACAACGTAGCGAGGCTCGATCCTAGTCTTTAAACTTAAAGTCAATAAAGTTAGATTACTCACAAAAATATTTGTGGGAAGCCCAACAGTGTGTACCAAAAAATCCATGTTCTTCTGCATCTTATCAATTGAATAACAAATAAGGGAGGAGTGATTTCTAATAAGCTCTTGGATTTCATATTCTAGAAGGAAAAAACATGCCAAATGCTTCAATTTGGTTTGCAAAATTTCAAGCTAATTATTATGTACAATTACGAGGGCATGGGCAAATGATTTTAACACTTGCAAAATTCCCATATTCCTTACATATTCAACTTTGAGCTTCAAGGATTTTATTTCATGGCTAAGGATACTGGGGAATCTTGATATTAAAAGTGAAATTAACTTACCTTGAACCCCATAATGCTGCAAAAAATATACATTGGGACTATGTTAACCCTTTAAACGTTCAACAGTGAGAGTGATGACCAAAAGCGAAGAAACATTCTTCAAACGACCATTGGAGGCATCACGAGAGGGATTCTCCATGGGTTTGAAAGCATTCCCATCAAAGATCCTATACCATATTAGGAAAGGACGATGGTTGAATGTGAAATTCGAACTTGAGTTCTCCCTGTGCTATGTGTTTCATGCAATGTGCTGAAGATGGTAATGCTAATGATGCATATTGAGATCCAGTTGCCATGAGAAAATAACCAATGTTTAAAAAAGAAGCGTGTATTTCAAAATCCACTATATCATGAGAATTTCTGAAGGATGGGCATGAAGTCCTTATCACACCTAATACAACATCCTCTATATTTTTGGAAGAAGTTCGCCTTGCTTGCGTACTCGTTCTATTGATCTCAACGAGCATGTTTGTACTGTAAAGGATATATCAATGGATTGCTCTCCATGCATAGTCACTTAATATTATACAACGTCAAATTATAAGGCAGTTCCTCTGAAATCCGATTAGATCCAAATGTACAACCGATGTGACGCAGTGATAGATGCATAGAAAAAATGGAGCATTTCAGGATCGATAGTAGTTGATTGGCCCGAGGAACGACAAAGCCCTTGAAACCAGAATTCCTTTATACAACATGTGGAGAACACATAGTGGTTGGAGTGACAATGGAAAAGGTGTACAACGTTTACAAACCGAACCTCAGATAGAAAAACACCTACAACGAAATAATATTATATTAACCAAAAACTATACAAAATTGACCCTAATGACTACTGGGACCACACCAGCTCATAAACAGCCTAATTATGTAAGTCTATTCATAACTGACAAAAGAACTTTATAAGAAATTATGCCCCTGACAAATCCCATAGTGTTATGTCATTACGGTAGATCACAATCCTTAAAATAACCTACAATGACATGACCACATGTGTATGCACTCTATCAACTCAAACCCAACGAATGGCATATGCAACCAAGGGAATTCAATCAACAGTCCCAACATATCCCATCAAATATCCACAGCTGAATAGTCTTAAAGGGCAATTCGAATTTCAGCTTCACATGTAGTGATTTTCAACCACCAAGCCAACCCAATGCAATTAATGGTGACCATACATTTAAATTAATCAAATATCCCCTTAAACTCATCAAAGGAAACCATTAAACACATCAAATGCATCCATAATTTGTTTGAAAGCACAAAGATCAACAAAAAATATTCTTATCAAACACATCAAATCATCTATTAAACTGTATGAAAGCACATGGATCAACCAAGACAACTTTCGAGCCATTGGATCACACCCAAAACAATCTAGTGCATTCACTCACAAATTTAAATTTGCAATCCATGCAATGTCACAATCCAATAAAATCAACCAGAACTATTTATAAATGAGCAAGAATCATATTGTAGCCTACCTATTGTTTATCAAAGAATTCGAGCTACTCAACAACACTATCAATAGAGTTCCAACCAACTAAAATCTATATCAACCACTTGGGGTAAGTAACTATGTTTTTTTATGCCTACTTCATGTATTGTTCAATTTTTTAAGATGTGTGGTGTGCATTTCAAATTACATCTAAATCTATGACAAAAAATAAGACGTGCCTGCTAAATCCACATGTTAACTAAAACTTTTACTTGTCGATGTTTTTTCTGTGCATATTGTTTAGACCTCATGTTTCAATATATATTCCCCCTCTATTTCATCTAATGATGTTACATGGTAATGTAATTCTCGATATCTCTAGAAGACAATGGGGCCAATCCCTATGCCTCTATGCATCTAGTATGCCAAACTATATAAGGCACTCTACATATATTTCAGAACATGCCATGCCTCCACCCAGTCTTGTTTTTCCAATGGTGCCAAGGCATGCAACATACAATGGAAACAAGTCCACTATCACATCTATGGCTCTAGTGTGCCAAAATTGACAAATCCATAAACAACCAAAGTCGACAATGCCATGGTGAATACAATACAATGGAAACAAGCCAAGTTCCGTGTGTATGTATCCATTGTGTCAAAACATAGAACTATGCATATAATCAGGCCATGAAATTAATCCGCCCAGTCTAGAAGTGGTTGTAATGCCAATGGTTCCAAGGCCTATAAAAAACAATGGAAACACGCCGAATTCTATCTCTATGGATATGTTATGACAAAACATAAAATCAACTATGTAATTTTGTTCTATAGATAAAACAAATCATTCAATACAGAACATCTTAGTAAATGCAGTTTGTAATTTTTATTGTAGTGTGCAGGTTTATTGTCATCATGACGAGAGTGCATCCATTTGCCCATACAAGGTCTTCGAAGAGGCATGTTAGTAGAGGTGCAATGTTACAGTGCCATTCATCGAATGAAGACTCACAATAGGTGGATGGTAACAACATTACTTGCAGTGGCAATGGACAACATAATGAATTAGCCCAGGTAGATGATAACAACAACCATTCTCGTATTCCTAGACAACTCAGTGAGACTGAGGTTGTTCCTGCTGCTCCTTATCCAACTAGGTTGCAAATTGCAAGTACAACCAAGAAGATCAGTGCCATAAGAGGGTCTACATAACATGATACGCTCTCCACAATTGATGATGTATAATTCCATGGATATTATGTTCAAGTAGAGACCAAAAAACATGGTATTGCCACCACATCACTACACTATTGGATAAATGTCTAGTATCATACAAAGAAAAAAGGGCCCCTTACAATTATGACCAAATAAGAGGAGGAGGAGGTGGTTGTTTGGTGCAAGGAGATGGGTCAATTGGGACATGAGCTAGAATTGATGCAACTAAAATCCATTATTGCCCATATCTATCGAGGAACAACATAAGTCCTTGATAGGGACATGGTTATAAATCTACTTGTTAGAATAATCAACCCATAGTTACCTACCTTAGACATTAATTAAATCAATTTTGTCTTATTACCTAGTCTCCTAGATTCCACTCTATGTTAGTTGCCTTCTACATGTCCTAGAAGTCAACACATGCCAAAAATGAGTCATGGAGCACTTGGAAAAATTCCTGGAAACCCATTTTAGCATGTCTGCTTTATTCCAGATCCTCCAAAGCGCATATCTGCTTTTTCTGAAAAGCTGCCTGTTTTATTGAGAATTAAGGCAAAAGGAAAAGCTAGACTAGGTGTAGTTGACTTGTTTTTTGCCCACATCATCCTCCCTCCTTTTCTCCTAATAAAAGCATGTATGAGTTGTCTTTCCATCCCTCATTAGCTTTCCTACTTGACTTAGCCAATTTGTGAGCATCTTGGTGGATTTGGAAACTGCTTTATGCACTTATGGGGGATTTGAATAGATTTAGTAAGCCTACTTTTTGACCTTTTCGAATGGCATCCTTATGAATTCAAATATCTCATGTAATTATATATTGCAGCAGCCTATCACTTCACAAGGTTGGCTATTGTACACTTATTCAATACAGATTAGTGTTATGCTCCAATTTCAGTCTCCTTTGATGTTAATTTTGCATGTTTGATTAGCAATTTTGTGAGTGTAATTGTTCTATCTCTTGGGTTCAATTTCCACATGGTATCAGAGCCTTTGTATATCGATTTCTCTCCTTCCATATTGCTATTGTAGGTTCGACATCTTGACTGGGAGCATTATCTGCTGACTGAAGGGCACAGTTTTTGAGCTATGGACCAATCTCAGAAGATCATCTTGACTCCATTCAATTTATTTGAGTGGAAAGCTAAGATGGAGATGTTTTTGAGAGAGAAAGGTATCTATAGGGTTACTATGGAAACTGAGACAGAGCCCAATGCAGTTGCAGAGAAAATCAAATCGGACACAGCAGGAGGGATGAGGCCTATGGTCTTTTGTGTCTAAGCATTTCAAGAGACCTCCTCTTCCATCTTGATGGATTGACATCACCTAATGAAGTGTGGGAGAAGCTTGTAGATATTTTTGGTAAGACATATGAGATGAGAGGACATCAAATCAAGAATTAGCTGATCTCCTTGAGTCCCAGTAGCTTCGAATCCTTGCAACTCTATTTTTCCAAGTTTAAAGCCCTTGTTTTGCAGCTAAAACGGTGTGGGATCGAAAAGAAGGAAGAACAACTAGTTTTGGCCATACTCTCGAAGCTTGGCCCTGACTATTTAGTGTTTGTTTCGACCTTCCATGCCACCAAGTTGACAGCTCAAGCTTGGAAGATGCCTAAGCTTACAGAGTTCATGGAATCCCTCACACAGGAACAAGATAAGTTGGTGATGATGGGCACCATCAAACCTTCCAAAGACCAAGATTTGGTTGCTAGAGATTCAAGGGTGGATTCAAAAATCAAGAAAAAAGCTAAAAAGCCACCTGAGCAAAATAGAGACAAGAACAAGTCTCAAGAGGAGCCCCAAGGTTCCAAGAAGAACTTCCAAAAGAAGAAGAACAAAGGAGAAATGAGTAAGTGCGCACAATGCAGTAAGGGCTATCATCCTAAGAGCTCTTGTATGAAGAAGAAAATTGACATGTTGACCCAACTCCTAGAGAAGAATAACATCTCCCTTCCTGATTGCTCAAAGAAGAGGGAAGGAGGATCAAATTCAGAGGACAGAGAGATAGTACATGCCTTGGTTGCTGGCACATCAAGCTCACCTAGCTTCATCATAGACTCTAGAGCTTCTAGACATATGGTTTCGACAAAATAGGCATTCTCCTCTCTTGACATGTCAAAAGGTCCACCAATAGTTTTGGGAGATGATTCTCTCATTGATAGTTTGGGGAAAGGAAGGATTAATCTTGACCATGGTAAGTTCAATAATGTGTTGTATGTTCTAGGTCTTGCCTCTAATCTCTTATCAGTGTATTAGATGACTCACACTGGGTCTCCAAATAAGGTCATCTTCTCCCCTGATGATGTTGAAGTGTTCAGTTCCAAGAAGAGCCTTTAGTAGCAGTTGAAGTTGGAGAGTCTTCTTCACCACCAGATCCATTGATTGTAAGTGGAGAGACTAATGAGTTTGCTGATTCTGTTATGTCTGATAATGATGATTTGATTGCAGATCCTGACAGTCCTACAAGATGAAAATGGGAAGCAAAGACCATTCATGCAGCTGGGGAACTAGCTGGAAATCCTAGTGACACTAGGAGGACTAGATCTCAGTTTGAGAGTGCCCTTTGTATGAAATATCCTTTATTTGCTGAGAAGTGCTATCTGATGGTTGAATTAGATCCACAGACATATGAAGATGCAGCACATGATCCAATATGGCAAACAACCATGAAAGAAGAATTCAGCTCGCTCCGAAAGAACAACACTTGGGAACTGGTTGATCTTCCCCCAGGGAGGAAGCTAGTTCAATTTAAGTGGGCTTTCAAGACTAAGTTTGCTGCTGATGGTTCACCTTTGAAATATAAGGCAATATTGGTAGCCAAGGGCTACTCACAAGTACATGGTATTGACTACAATGAAACCTTTGCACCAGTGGAAAAGATGGACTCCATAAGGCTAGCTTTAGCCATTGCAGCTTCGAAGCAGTGGGAGGTACATCACATGGATGTGAAGTGTGGTTTCCTAAATGGAGATATCACTGAAGAGATTTAAATGTAGCAACCTGAAGGGTTTGTTTCTAATCCATCTTTAGTGTGCAAGTTAAATAAATAATTGTATGGGCTCAAGAAAGCCCCCAGGGCTTGGTATGCCGAGATTGATGGCTTTCTGCTGTCATTGAGTTTTGTTCGATGCAAGTATGATCCTAATGTCTATTTGAAGCTGATTCATGGTTCTTTGATGATTATTGTCTTGTATGTGGATGAACTTCTGATTTCAGGAAGTTCAAATAAAGAGATTGCCTCCTTGAAGGATGCAATGAACCATGCATTTTCTATGACAGATTTGGGATTGTTGAGCCAATTCTTGGGTCTCAAAATTGCTCAATCCCAAAATGGAATCAAAGTACATCAGTCCAAGTATGCCTTAGATTTTCTGAACAAGTTCAACATGAAATATTGCAAGCCAAGCAAGACTCCCTTCCTTTCAGGAGTTAAGCTTGAAGAAGCAGGTTCTTTTCCTATGGTAAATAATACATTGTATAGGTAGTTGATTGGGTGTTTGCTTTGTATTACACACACTCGACCTGATATATATTATGCAGTTAGTGTGGATTCAAGATACATGGATCAGCCTCATGAGATCCACTAGAGGGCAGCCAAAAAAATCCTATACTTTGTTGAAGGAACAAGAACTCATGGGATCTTCTACAAATCAAAATCTGATCTTGATTTGATTGGGTTTACTGACAGTGATTGGGCATGTGACAACACAGATCGAAAGTCAACATCAGGATATGTGTTATGCTTGTAGAAGGACCAATCAGCTGGTCAAGCAAGAAGCAGAGTGCCATAGCACTCTCATCTACAGAAGCAGAGTATAGAGGAGTTGTAAATGCAACAACTCAATGTTTGTGGTTGCAGGGAATACTTGGAGAATGTGGCTTCGAATCAAAGTTTTCAACTATTATCTACTGTGATAATTAGAGCTCCATTCAAATATGCAATGATCCAGTTCAGAGGCAGTGAACCTAGCACATTGATATCCACATGCACTACATCAGACAGCTTGTGCATGATGGTACCATTCATCTACTCTTATGTGCATCTTCAGAATAAGTAGCAGACATCTTCACCAATTTTTTTTGTGAGAAGACAACCAACAATCTCAAATCACTGCTGGGGATTGCTGATCATGTTTTGAAGCATGATTGATGACAAGATTTCCAATTTTTTTTTTCCTGTCCATGTTTAAGGGAGGATTTTCCCACTGGGTTTTTGCCTCTTTCCTTGGTTGAATGGACAAGCAGTATGTAAAGGGTGACTAGGACTTGTTGCTAGGCCCTATAGTTTTTTGATATTTACTCATAAAGTCAGGCTTAAGGGGGGATTTTAGAATAATCAACCCATAGTTACCTACCTTAGACATTAATTAAATCATTTTTGTCTTATTACCTAATCTCCTAGATTCCACTCTATGCTAGTTGCCTTCTACATGTCCTAGAAGTAAACACATGCCAAAAATGAGTCATGGAGTGCTTGGGAAACTTCCTGGAAACCCATTTTAGCATGTTTGATTTATTCCAGATCCTCCAAAGCACATATCTACTTTTTCTGAAAAGCTGCATGTTTTATTGAGAATTAAGGCAAAAGGAAAAGCTAGACTAGGTGTAGTTGACTTGTTTTTTTCCCACATCATCCTCCCTCCTTTTCTCCTAATAAAAGCATGTATGAGTTGTCTTTCCATCTCTCATTATCTTGCCTACTTGACTTATCCAATTTGTGAGCATCTTGGTGGATTTGGAAACTGCTTTATGCACCTATGGGGGATTTGACTAGATTTAGTAAGCCTACTTTTTGACCTTTTCAAATGGAATCCTTATGCATTCGAATATCTCATGTAATTATATATTGCAGCAGCCTATTACTTCACAAGGTTGGCTATTGTACACTTATTCAATACAGATTAGTGTTATGCTCCAATTTCAGTCTCCTTTGATGTTAATTTTGCATGTTTGATTAGCAATTTTGTGAGGGTAATTGTTCTATCTCTTGGGTTCAATTTCCACACTACTTCCTATAGTTATGTTAATTTTTTATGACACACTATCTGTTGTATATGAGAAACATGCCTACAGTCCAGAACATATATGGAACTATGACACAATTTGTTTACAAGAAGGGAGGAACTGTGGCATGTGGGTAATTTCCAAGAGAGGGAGCATAAATGTGCCAAAAATCCTTCTCAAGAGCATGGAGAGGATAACCATTATGTGTTGTATAAGTGAAATCATGCATCAATTACAAGGTTCTATTTGTTCAATGGTAAGATTCAGTTGAAAAACTATATTCAAAATTGCATACCGGGAGCATGCATGGATGCACATCCCCATGCATGGATGACAAAAGAGTTATTTATGAATTGGATTTATCACTTTGCAACATCTGTGCCAGGTGGCGTATCACCTTAAAATAGACACCTATTTATTTTTTACGGTCATGGAAACCACATAGCCATACAAATCATCGAGGAGGAAAATCAGATACAACTCATAGGATACAACCTCTTGATGTGAGTGTGTTTGGGAATTTCAAGAATTAATTCAAATATGAGTGAGAAACATGGATGACAAAGAATCCCAGGATAGAGGTGAAAAGTTTTGTCTTAGCTGAACTTGGAAGAAAAGCTTTTAAAAAAGTTCTCACCCCATCGAATATCAAGGAAGGATTTAGGTGGATTGGAAACTGGCCACTAAATCAAGATGATGTTATCCATGATACTGGGTGTAGTGAAGCATGTGATTTAAATGAACAAGAAGCTACAATTTTTCCATAGAACATGGTATCCCTATCTAAAAGAGATAGTGTGCCACTGGGTGCTGACAGTGAGCAGGTCAATGCTATTCAACATGATCATGAACCATATGAAGAGAGCATGGGAGTTCTTGGGTCAAATGAAGATCATACAACATCTGCAGAGCATATTACTAATGACCATGTTGAGGAGAATGTGGTTGTAGGTGGTCAAGCAATCGGAAGCAATGAGGAACAATTTACAATACCATGCCAAGTTGAATGACCTGAGTGGTTGGCAGATGCCATAATGAATAGAACCAGAAATATTTTGTCCAACACCAATGATCAAAGCCTAGACATGCCTTCACAACCAACATTCATAATCAACGAACATGTACATTACTACGTGGATGATGGAGGTGGATATGAATACCCTATGGATACTAAAGGACAAGAAGGAGATCAAGACAATGCCAATTAAACACCAACCCCAATTGATCCTTAAGGTAACACACTAGTATTGGGCCAATTCCTAAAGCTACCAATGGAGAGACTGTAACCATGTCGATCAACAAGAACACTAGATTATCTTCGATTAGGAAAGAGTTCATAGCTACCCACTTCATATGACTACATCAACCTATTGGCATAGACAAAACAAAATAAGAGGGATATGGAGGATGTAAAACAAAAGAAGTGCGACTAGAAAAAGGAGAAGAAGGAAACAAGGATTGCTGCAGCAGAACAACGAAGACAAGAAATGATTCAAAGAGTGAGAAATAAGCAAGAAAAATAGAACCAAAAATAGATGGTAAGGAATGAAATGGAACAACTAAAGGTGGAACAAATTCTTCAAAGTGATGGAAGGAGGATCATGTCCAACTTATTAGATCCACTTGCAGACAATCCATAACTCTTCCAAGACCTCATAAACATCAAGGTCCCTCAATATAATCTACTTGGTGTACCTCATCCACTAACTCCTACTAGTGAAAGGCCCTATGTTACAAATTCCATTGCAACACCTCCAATCAATACATAGGTATTTAGCACAATTCAAAACTATGTTTTTTCAATTCCCCCTTGTTTGCAATATGGAATATGTCCTCATCCTAGTATGGGAAATTCAAACCAATCTGGTGAAGCCATATTTGGAAGCTCAACCTAATTTTCTAAGCCAAATACAACAAACTGAATGGTTTATCCAATGCAGACACTCCATCTCATCGACAATATAGATATCAAATACTTAGCCTCACCACATGGAATGTGGATTTTGTTACAGAGGAATTTTGTGGATGTTCTTCTAATCGTGTATTTAATCAATTTTCTCTATAATTGAAGGAAATGTATCTATCTATTGCTAATGTAAATGTAACACTGCTTACCTAAGACTGTAGTGTTAAAAATTTTCCATCGACGCAGTCACCTCTGCATATCCCTTACTAATTTTTCTATAATATCCAGTGTGTCCCAGTGTTTCTCTGAATTGTTTGATTGTATTAGGTGGTGGTAGGTGTTGACCCTAAAGGGGTTCACTTTGCTCGGTTGTCAACAACTACCGACACAGACTCCCTAAACATAGGCCCAAAAAGGTTTAACCCTTTCCAACAACACCTACGAAGCAGGTGCAATCTCACTTGAGATGTCGGAGGGAGGGATGCAAGAACCAATTTTCCATAGTGGGAAGAGGACTTTTACACTATCTATTACCCTATCGCAATATCATCTAGAAATTTAGGACTGTAATTATACCTTTAGCCAGATATACCTATTATGATCATAATTACCTAGATTCACATTAACAAAGACATCGACATGCATTAAACTGCAAGTCACAACAATACTTCACATCATTCGCATTTAACAAAAACATAGAGATGACATCATCACAGATTTCACCCAAATAGTACAAAAAACACATGATTCATATCTAACTTATCCTTAAATCCAATGTATTCCACAGAACCAAGGAAATATGACATAAGATGCAAAACTATCTATAAAAATCACATCATAAATAGAGTCTTCATAACATCAGCATCATAAATGCACCGCAAAAGACAAAACCATCTCATAGTTCATCAATCTCTAGCCCAAAACATACAACAGACGCATGGTAAATCAATCCCTATATTAACTTCTAGATCGATTTCCCCTTTTGTTTACAATCCTAATTCTATTTATAGGATTTTTAGGCTGTTACAAAATGGTCCACTTGACCAATTCTCTAACTAAGTCGACCAAAATATCCTAACTTGTTGGTTTCATCCTTCATCGCAGTTGACTTTTATCTTTGTCGACATCCTTCCTGTCGGTGTTGGTACCACATTTTACACGCTTCAAACCTTTACCAATAGGCCCCGAACACAAAATTGTGGCTCGTCTCGAGCCACCTCAGCTGGAAGCAACTAGTGCATTCAACTTGGCCTTGAAGTCATCATATATTCTCTGACTTATTCGACAGATTCCTTGACCTTTTCCCTAAGTGCTGTGCACTCTTCCACTTCCTGTGCTACCGGGTGTTATTCACTCATCTGTTGCACTTTTCTTAGTTTTTCCTTGGTGTTCGTGATCTCATCCATATCCTTGAGTGCTAATAGCTCTAATGTCCCCTGCAATTCATCCAAGTGTGTTATCCTCTGCTGGTGTCTGACATGCACCTTGTTAACACATTGTTGTACCTCCTTTAGCTCGACTTCCTAGGTTACCTGCGCAAGTGGGGACATCATTTTGAGTGATCCCCTAAATGCTATCAGTTGCGCTTTTGCTTCTGTGAGTTGCACATCCAATTGGTGCAACTGTTCATCTTGGACTAAGCTGCCCCAAAATTTTGTTATTTCCTCCGTGATCGACTGCACTACCTTCTATGACTCTACAATATCTGTTGCAACATATTTAATTACAATTATTCTTTCTGCTAACTGTTCTGGCGATGTGTTGGGTACCGCTCTAGCTTGTAACTCTTCATTTTCTTTTCCCAGATTTGTGACAATTCTTCCCAGTCGTAATACTTTTTCCTTCGCAAATATTTCCTGGCTAATGTTCAAAATCTCTTCACATGCCAAGGAGACTGCTCTCTCCAGTATTTTCATGTCATCAAATTCCTTTGTTTTCTCACTTATGATCGCTTCCTTTTCTTCTTTTAGTCACACAGTTTCTCTTCAACACTTTCTGCGTGCTTCCTAGACCAAACCAGTTGATCATGGACAATGGTGGTGTGCATTTCAAGTTACATCTAAATCTATGATAGAAAATAAGACGTGCGTGCTAAATCCACATGTTAACTACAACTTTTACTTGTCCATGGTTTTCTGTGCATATTATTTAGAACTCATGTTTCAATATATGTTTCCCCTCTATGTTATCTAATGATGTTGCATGGTAATGTAATGCTCTAGATCTCTAGAAGACAATGGGGCCTAGCCCTATGCCTTTATGCATCTAGTATGCCAAACTAAATAATGCACTCTACATATATTTCAGAACATGCCATGCCTCCACCCAGTCTTGTTTTTTCAATGGTGCCAAGGAATGAAACATACAATGGAAATAAGTCCACTGTCATATATATGGCTCTAGTGTGCCAAAATTGTCAAACCCATACACAACCAAAGTCCACAATGCCAAGGTGAATACAAGACAATGGAAACAAGCCAAGTTCAGTGTGTATGTATCCATTGGGTCAAAACCATAAAATTATGCATATAATCAGACCATGAAATTACTCTTCCCGATCTAGAATTGGTTGTAATGCCAATGGTTCAAATGGCTATAAAAAATAATGGAAACACAACGAAGTCTATCTCTATGGCTATGTTATGCCAAAATATAAAGTCAACTGTGTAATTTTGTTGTGCAGACAAAACAAATCATTCAATCCAGAACATCTTAGTAAATGCAGTTTGTAATTTTTATTGTAGTGTGCAGGTTTATTGTCATCATGAAAAGAGTGCATGCATCTGCCCATACAACGTATTTTAAGAGGCATGTTACCATAGGTGCAATGTTACAGTGTAATTCATCGAATGAAGACTCACAACAGGTGGATGGTAACAACATTACTTGCAGTGGAAATGGACAACATAATGACTTACCCCAGGTAGATGATAACAACAACCATTCTAAGGTGCCTAGAAAACCTAGTGAGACCGAGGTTGTTCCTGTTACTCGTTATCCAACTAGGTTGCAAGTTGCAAGTACAACCAAGAAGATCAGTGCCGTAAGGTGGTGTACATAGCATGCTACGATCTCCACAATTGATGTTGTATAATTGCATGGATATTATGTTCAAGTAGACGCTAAAAAACATGGTATTTCCACCACATCACTACACTATTGGATAAATGTCCAGAATCATACAAAATGCAAAGGGCCCCTTACAATGATGACCGCATAAGAGGTGGATGAGGTGTTTGTTTGGTGCAAGGATTTGGCTCAATTGGGACACGAGATACAATTGATGCAACTAAAATCCATAATTGCTCAAATATATCAAGGTAGGCAAAATACATTTAGAGATGGATTTTCTGGAAAATCATGGTGGGTAGGGTTTAAGAAGAGGCATCTAGAGCTTGTGTTGTGAACAACATAAGTCCTTGATAGGGACATGGTTATAAATCTATGTCGTATAGTTGTGTTAAGGTTTTATGACACATTATTTGTTGTATATGAGAAACATGCCTATAGTCGAGAACATATATGGAACCGTGACAAAATTTGTTTACAAGAAGGGGGGAATTGTGGTATGCAGGTAATTTCCAAGAGAGGGTATGTGTTGTGTAAGTGCAATCGTGTATCAATCACAGGGTTCTATTTGTTCAATGGTAAGAGTTAGTTGAAAAATTATATCCAAAATTGCAAACCAGGAGCATGCATGGACGACCAAAGAGTTGTTTATGAATTGGATTTATCAATTTGCAACATCTCTGCCAGGTGGTGTATCATAGACACCTAATTTTTTTTATGGTCATGGAAGCCACATACCCATACAATTCATCGAGGAGGAAAATAGACTGGGCATTGACTTGTTAACTTTTCCTACAAATACTACTCATAGGATACAACCTCTTGATGTAAGTGTGTTTGGGACTTTCAAGTATTACTTTAGATATGAGAGAGAAACATGGATGGAAAAGAACCCTAGTATAGAGTTGAAAAGATCTGGATTAGCTGAACTTGGAAGCAAATCTTTTAAAAATACTTTCACCCCATCGAATATCAAGGAAGGATTTAGGTGGATTGGAAATTGGCCTTTAAATCACGATGCTCTTATCCATGATATTGGGTGTAGTGAAGCATGTGATTTAAATGAACAAGAGGCGATAGATGTTGCATACAACATGGTATCCCTATCTAAAAGAGATAGTGTTCCACTGGGTGCTGGAAATGAGAAGATCAATGCTAATCAACATGATCATGGACCAGATGAAGAGAACATGGGAGTTCTTGGGTTAAATGAAGCTCATACAACATCTACATAGCATATTACTAATGACCATGTTGAGGAGAAAGTGGTTGTAGGTGGTCAAGCAACAGGAAGCAACGAGGAGCAATTTACAATACCAAGTCAAGTTGAATGACCTGAGTGGCTGGAAGATGCCATGATGAATATAACCAGAAATATTTTGTCCAACACCAATGATCAAAGCCTCGACATGCCTTCACAACTAACATTCATAAATAATAAACATGTCCATTACTACGTGGATGATGGAGGTGAAGATTAATACCCTGTGGATACTAAAGGACAAGAAGGATAAGACAATGCCAATTAGACACCAGCCCCAGTTGATCATCTAAGTAACACACTATTACTGGGCCAATTCCTAAAGCTACCAATGAAGAGACTGTAACCACGGCGATCAACAAGAACACCAGATTATCTTCGATTATGAAGGAGCTCATATGTACTCCTTCATATGACTGCATCAACCTATTGGCATAGACAAAACAAAATAAGAAGGATATGGAGGTTGTAAAACAGAAGAAGTGAGACTAGAAAAAGGAGAAGAAGGAAACAAGGATTGCTGCAGCAGAACAACAAAGACAAGAAAGGATTCAAAGAGTGAGAAAGAAGCGAGAAAAATAACACCAAAAATAGATGGTAAGGCATGAAAGGGAACAACTAAAGGTGGAACAGATTCTTCAAAGTGATGGAGGGAGGATCCTGTCCAACTTATTAGATCCACTTGTAGACAATTCATGAGTCTTCCAAGACCTCATAAACATCTAGGTCCCTCAATATCATCTACCTGGTGTATCTCCTCCACTAATTACTACCAGTGCAAGGCCCTATGTGCCAAATTCCATTGCAACACCTCCAATCAATACATGGGTATTTAGCACAAGTCAGAACTATGGTTTTTCAATTCCCCCTTGGTGGCAATGTGGAATATGTCCTCATCCTAGTATGGGAAACTCAAACCAATCTAGTCAAGCCATCTTTGGAAGCTCAACCTACTTGGCTAAGACAAATGCAACAAACTCAATGGGTTTAGGTGATGCAGGAACTCCATGTCATTGACAATAGAGATATCATATACTTAGCCTCACCACATGGAATGTGGATTTTGTTACAGAGGAATTTTGTGGATGTTCTTCTAATCATGTATTTAATCAATTTTCTCTATAATTGAAGGAAATGTATCTATGTATTGCTAACGTAAATGTAACATTACTTACCTAATACTGTATTGTTACAATTTTTTCATCGACACAGTCACCTCTACATATTCCCTAATAAATTTTCTATAATATCCATTGTGTCCCAGTGTTGCTCTCAACTGCTTGACTGTATTAGGTGGTGGTAGGTGTTTACAATCGTTTGTTGATAGGGGTTCACTCTGCTCAGTTGTCATCAACTACTGACACAAACTCCCTAAACATAGAACCAGAAAGGTTTAACCTTTCCAGCAACACCTGCGAAGCAGGTGAAGTCTCACCCGAGATGCCATAGGGAGGCATGCAGGAACCAATTTTTCGTAGTGGGAAGAGGACTTTTATGCTATCTATTACCCTATCGCAATATCATACAGAAATTTAGGAATGTAATTATACCATTAGCTAGATATACATATTGTGGTCATAATTACCTAGATACACATTAACAAAGACATCGGCATGCATTAAATTGAAAGTCACAACAATACTTCACATCATTCACATTTAATAGAAAACATAGAGATGACATCATCACTGATTTCACTCGAATAGTACAAAAAACACATGATTCATATCTAACTTATCCTTAAATCCAATGCATTCGATAGAACCAAGGAAATATGACATAAGATGCAAAACTATTGATAAAAATCACATCATAAACAGAGTCTTCATAACATCAACATCATAAATACACTGCAAAAGACAAAACCATCTTGTACTTCATTAATCTCTGGCCCAAAACAAACAACATAAACATGATAATTGGATCCCTATATTAACTTCCAGATCGATATCCCCTTTTGTTTACAATCCTAATTCTATTTACAGGCTTGTCATGCCGTTACAAAATGGTCCACTTAACCAATTCTCTAACTAACTCGGCCAAAATGTCCTAACTTGTCGGTTTATTCCTTCATCGTGGTTGAATTTTATCTTTTTCGACATCCTTCCTGTCAGTTTCGGTACTTCACTTTGCGTGCTTCAACCCCTTTCCAATAGGCCCCCAACACAAAATTGTGGCTCATCCTGAGCCACCTTAGCTGGAAGCAACCAGTGCATTCAGCTTGGCCTTGAAGTCATCATATTATGCTCTGACTTGTTCGATGGATTCCTTGACCTTTTCCCTGAGTGTTGCGCACTCTTCCACTTCCTATGCTACCGGGTGTTCTTCACTCATATGTTGCACTTGCTTATTTCTTCCTTGGTGTTCGTGATCTCATCCATGTCCTTGAGTGCTAAAAACTCTGTTGTCCCTTGCAACTCATCCAAGTGTGTTGTCATCTGCTGGTGTCTGACATGTGCCTTGTTAACCCGTTGTTGTACTTCCTTTAGCTCGGTTTCCTAGGTTACCTGTGCAAGTGGGGAAATCGTTTTGAGTGATCCCCTCAATGCTATCAATTGTGCTTCTGCTTCTGCGAGTTGCACATCCAATTGGTGCAACTGTTCGTCTTGGACTAAGCTGCCCCAAAATTTTGTTATTTCCTCCACGATCGATTGCACTACCTTATCTGACTCCACAATATCTGTTGCAACATCTTCAATTGTGCTTATTCTTTTGCTAACTGCTTTGGCGGTGTGCTGGGTACCGCTCTAGCTTGTAACTCTTTGTTTTCTTTTTGTAGATTTGTGACAATTATTCCTAGTCGTAGTACTTTTTGCTTCGCAAATATTTTCGGGGTAATGTCCGAAATCTCTTCGCATGCCAAGGAGACTGATCTCTCCAGTATTTTCATGTCATCAAATCCTTTGTTTTCTCATTTATGATCGTTTCCTTTTCTTCTTTTAGTCGCTTCAATTCCTCTTCAATGCTTTCTGCTTGCTTCTTGGGCCAGACCAGTTGATCGTGGATTGTTTCTTCGCTGTCTCTAATTTCTTCGCTTGCCCCGATCTAAAGCCTTATCAGTTGAGTCATTGGAAGTAAGTTTAAGTCTAGGACAATCGAGTGGTGTCCTCGTACCGTCGCATTGGTATCTTGATCTCCTATTGTGTTTGCATGGGGTATAATTTGTACCAGTCACATCCTGGTGTTGATGTCGACTTCTACTGACCTTTGCAGCTCTCTTCCTTCCAGTGTTGTCCTGAGTACTGCATTTGTGAGTGTCTACAGTAGCTGTGTAACTTAGTAGAAGTATCTTATTGTGTGTTGTGTTACCTTTCCTGAATTTCATTGGATGTTGAAGTGATTTTAGCCAGTACCTTATTTACCTAGTTATCAGAGAGCCTTGTAGTGCTGCTCCCCTTGTCTTGCTCGAAGTAATGATTTTTTCCCTCTTCCTATTGTTGCTTCTCCAACTTTGATTTTGTTGGAGTTGACGACGCCTCGTCTTGTGATTCTTCTTCCTCTTCTGAGTCCTTTAGTTTATCTCGCACTTTCGGGACATCTAATGGTGGTCCATTTCCTGGGTCTAAAACTCTCTATTTCGGGGGCCATTCTTCGATGATGGCATCCAACTCTTCATCTGTCATCTTGTACTGTGTCGTAAGCCATTGTTGGTTTGGATCTTCAAGTGCTTGAATATGTATGACATGGGGTCCCATCACCAAATGTGCAATCTTCTGGTACTTGTTTGCGGCTTGGTCTGTGAGATGTGACACCTTAACTTCTTCTTCTTGCAGTGCATCTACGTATAGATAAAACTATATATTGTTGTTCATTTTCTGCTTCTTATCATTGAGTTCCCATAGATTTTATATCTAGTGCATTGGTAGATGTTGAAAACATCAACCTCCATCCCTTGATAATGTGTTAGTTCCATCCAACCAACCAACGCGATGAGTATTAACATCCCATAATAGGTGAATGGCTTACCAACCTATTGTGCCAATACGACATCCTCCATCAATTCATTCAATAAGAACATGGACCAATTCATCTGCATGCCAACTGTACTGTAATTCGCAGATGCGATAATCCCCGGCGTGCACTAATTCGAGTGGTTATTCCATACTAACTTGACTGCCAATATCTTTTCTGCAACTTGTACTGCCTGATCATTGATGGTGTTGATTACATACGCCCTTTTATTTTTATCACTCCATATTTATTTCGTAGGTTCACTTCCAGCTACTTATCGTTATCCTTCCCTCCAAAGTATGGTGATGGGCCGATCCCCACCTTGGGTAGGCTAGTGATTTGAGATATCAAATAGACTATAATAGGGACCTTTGTTCCTAGCCACACATACCCTCCATGAAAACATGCCAACAACTGTTTGACACGCACATTAACTTCTGTAGATCGACCAAAATGAGGCATGTGGATGATCGACAATAGACCGGACCATTGTAATCCTAATTCCCATTGCGCAGGTGCTCTGGTGATTGGGACTCCTTCGCCATGAGTGCTTTCCTCATAGGTGCCTTGGGTGCATTCCGGAAATGCCAGGATATCATGGTTGCGGTATTGTAGTTTTTGCTAAAATAAATAGAAATGAAAGAAAAAACAATCACAACAATATTCATGAGATTATTCAATCTAAAGTGAACACGAGACTTTCTTTGATCTTTACTTTCTTCCTAGCTATTCTAGTTTTGGAAACAATTGATACAACATCCTCATCTTCAAATAATTTACATCTTACCGACCTTTCTTACCCTAGTTGATCTTGATTGACATGCTTATGATGAATAAATTGGGACTATAGAACTTCTGTGGATGCCCATTTGTTTTGAATGAAAAACAAGCATCTAATTTGACTACAACCTTATTAAAGAGAGTGAAACATGTACAAACCTTTCAAATGTACCTTTCAAACCCTTGTAGGATAGTCATAGTATTCTCCATATCCTATTCAATAGGAAATCTATGAATTCCTAAAATGATATAGTTCTTGCTAGTTAAATAAATAAATAAATAAATTATCAATTAGTTGAATAAATCAATTACGTTGAATGGACAAATCCCTAATTGAAGAAATCAAAACAAAGACACCATACGTAGGCATTTTCATAATAAAAGTTAATAAATTCACGATGTCAAAGGAACAAATTCTAACATGAAGAAATCAAAACAAAGACTTCATAATAAACGTTAATAAATTTAGGGAGTCGTTGTTATTCCAAGGAAAAAAGCACGAAAGTATTTACTTGAATTCAAACTTGTATAGTTGTTCTTTCTAGTTTCATTGATTTTGACGAGTGACTTTATTAATGGCAGAGAGTTAATTAAACAAATTTATCTGATAACTATGTTATTTATGATTTTAACCTATCTTGCAAAGTTTGCTATGCATATGGTGTTATTTGTTCCTTGTTTCTTGTTGTTTTAGTCCATTTGACCTTCATGGTTTTTGCAACATCAAGGCAAATCAGTATAAAACAAGAAGAAATGTTAGATTAGTTAACATATGACAAACATCGATTTTTTCACAATCGAAACTATACACAATCGTTCACACCTATACATATAGAATCGGTTGAGGCATCCTGGCATTCTCAACCAATGACAATGAGTTTGAATCAAGCTCCCATATAATGATTGGCTTCGGTTCCGGCGGTTCATACAACAACTCGTTATCAAGCATTGTTTCGGATACTAGAAATTGTGACCTGCAGGTCAACAAGTTACTAGAACTATTGATGCCTCGATGCTCAATCTGCAGCAGGGAAAAATTTGATGGCCCATTTGTGATGTTGAAATGAAAGCCATAAGTATTGATTGTTGTAGTGTAAAAGAACCCATTGCAAATGATAGCACGTAATATGATAAGATTTTTTGGCAATTCCCCAACCATCCTCCATCCACTTTGAGAAGGATCGTAGATTTCCACAATCTTCGGACTGTCCCAAGCCTCGTGTATGCTTAAGGCCACCACTCTCATGTATGCTCATTGAACTTCATCACCTTTTGATTAAAGAAAACATATATAAAAATAGGTAGGCGAATATTAAATATGAAACATACAATTTACTATTTAAATGTGTAAATTATGGCTAATTTTATGATAAAAAAAACATATTTTATGTAAATATAGGGATTTATGTAAATATAGGGGTTTACTATTTTAAGTATGTAGGATGGATTTATAACTTCGACCAAGACCAACCTTAATTTGAATAGAATACTGATCTACACGCCATAGAAAAAACTCAAACCAAAATTAAACAATATCAAAAAACTGAACGCCCCTATGTGTCAATCTATATGTTGATAGATTGTAAATGATGTAATCTATTTGGTTATGTTTATCAATCTAGATCCATGTGATGAGGGTCATTGGTTTTGGTCTTATTGATGTAAATGCTCTATAAAATCATGTCATGCATTGGTATAAGGTTAGCCTGGGATTGGTTGGATCATCCATAGTATTTGAGATCTAGAGTTCGACTCTTGTATTATAATTTTGAAGATTGACGATTAATAAATGGAGTTGTTATTGAATTTGTGATTTAATCTCTTGAATTAATCAATGCAACTGGTTTATTTAGAATTTAGTATTAAGTCATATATAATTTCCAGAATTAGATAACTTTGCTGAACTCCGAAACATCGTTCAGTTATGCTTTATTTCTTTGAATTCTTTCAGTATTTATTTTCCATGTTGAATGAGTTGTATTGTTTGTTGCGGCCTCATGGGTGTGTGCATCTTTACACTGGTACTGCTTATGTATTGTCACTACAAAATTTTTAGTAATGCCTCGGGTCTCTAGACTTGGATTAACAATCTGAATAATTAAGATGTGGATTTTTTACAAGTAGTCTTTATTTGAGGAGCACAATAGATCACTAGAACCCACCAAGAAGTTGCAAACACATTCATAGCCTTCTAAGTTGAAGGTTTGGGTTTGGGTGTTCCAGTCCTTGGATAAAGTTAAATGAAATAAAGGTCTTCCATTTCTGTATGAATAAAATAAAACCCATCGATGGAAAGTTGGGAATTGTACTACAGAGAATATAAGCAATGGAGTTAGATTGGGAATCACCTAAGCCCATCGATTAGTTATAAATTTGGTGGACAAAAATAGAGCATTCCATTCACTGCATAACGCTGAAAATCTGCATAGAAAATCTAAGGATAACCATGCCAATATATCCCTTTTCTAAAATCCTACCACCATCTTGAACAATCCTCCTCTTTAAAAAACACGAGCTTGTCCATTTCCATTATTTTTTCATAACTATGAATTTTTAAGTCTGTAGGATGTATTAATAACTTTGACCAAGGCCAATCTTTATTTGAATAGAAGAACGACCTGCACACAATAGAAAAAACTCAAACCAAAATTATACAATATCAAAAAACCAAATGCCCCTTACCTTAATTCACCTCACACCTCATGTCCTTTTAGCAACGTTCCAATGTAATAATATTTAATGATCAAATTTATATCACCATAAAGGATTTATATCCATGACTCCAAGTTGACATTACCTTTATTTACTTATATAATTTCTTGTAGATCATATTTTTGGACAGAGAGCAGCGAGGAGCTTACAACCCAATATGGGGGAGATGTTGTCATGATTGTCATGTAACTTATTACTTTATGAGTGATCTCTATATGGTTAATAACTAAAATGAGAAAAATAGAGTCTTTCTAATTTTATTAGAAATAATATAATTATAGTGTTATCGGTATTTGGAATAGCCACATATATCATTTTAAACATCGACGTTTCAGGTCCACAACAGGACTCATCATCAGGATGGTGTGAAGAAGAGTAGGCGATCTCAGTCTTGGTTATTAATACTGAATTGCAGAGAGTATTAAGAGAAAATGGTATGGTTTTAGGTTTTCTAATGTCGGTTAAGAATAGGTTTTAATTAGGTTTTGGTATTATTTTATAATAGTTTTTAATATTAATTTATTAATATTTTAATATAAATTGTGTTATACATAGAACACAATTAATTAGGTTAAGAATAGGTTTTAAGAATATTTCTAATGTCGATTAAGAATGGGTTTTAATTAGGTTTTGGTATTATTTATAATAATTTATAATATCAATTTATTAATATTTTGTTATAAATTGTGTTATACAAATGCTATATTAATAATGTATAATAATAATGATTATTAATGCTACAATTAAATTATGTAAAGTAGTTTAGTAATGTAGTTTATTTTTCAATTAAAAGTTTTCAAACTAAGGTTCGAAAATGTCTAAAGTTTAGGTTATCTAAATAAAATAGTAAAGCTAAAACTATTCAAAGGTTTAATTAACAATAAGTGGCAAAAAGGTAGTTGAAAATATTTAGGGTAAAGGTTTTCTAAAACTAAAGCCAAAAGGTTAAAAGTGAAGTTGAAGTTGAAATGTAAGGTTAAAAAGGACTAATAATATCAAAAGCTTAGGAAAAATACAAAGGTTTTAGGAGGAATATTAGAATTATTAAATTGCTTAGAATTAATAGTCTTAGAGTTCCAAAATCGAAAGTGGTGTCATGTAATTATTAAAAACTATGCAAAGGAAAGGAGTTGTCTTAATAGAGAATTTAGACAAGGTGGGAGCTGACCAAGACTGAGAATTTAGACGATGGTTGAATGTGAAATTTGAACTTGAGTTTTCCTGGTACTATGTGTTTCTTGCAACATGTTGAATATGGTAATGCTAATGCTGCGTATTGAGATCCAGTTGCCATGAAAAAATAACCAACGTCTAAAAAAGAAGCGTGTATTGCAAAATCCACTATATCATGAGAATTTCTAAAGGATGGGCATGAAGTCCTTATCATACCTAATACAACATCCTCTATACTTGTGGAAGAAGTTCCTCTTCCTTGCGTACTGGCTCTATTGATCTCAACGGTCCTGTTTGTACTGTCAAGGATATATGAACGGATTGCTCTCCATGCATAGTCCTATAAAATTTTACAACATAAAATTATGAGGCACTTCCTCTAAAATTTGAATACATCCAACTGTACAACCAATGTGAGTAGTGACGAATACGTAGAAAACATGCAAGGCATAAGCAATAGTAGTTGATTAGCCCGAGGAATGACAAATCCATTGAAACCGAACTTTCTTTATCAGACGTGTGGAGAATACATAGTGGCTGTTGTGACAATGAAAAAGGGGTACANAGCAATAGTAGTTGATTAGCCCGAGGAATGACAAATCCATTGAAACCGAACTTTCTTTATCAGACGTGTGGAGAATACATAGTGGCTGTTGTGACAATGAAAAAGGTGTACAGTGTTTACGAACCGAACCTTATATAGAAAAATGACTACAATGTAATAATCTTATATTAACCAAAAAATATCCAAAATTGACCCTAATGACTACTGGGCCCACACTAGCTCATAAATAGCCTAATTATGTAAGTCCTTTCATAACTGACAGAACTTTATAAGCAATTATGTCCCTAAAAAATCCCATAGTGATATGTCATTACAGTAGATCACAATCCTTAAAATAACCTACAATGACATGACCGCATGTGTATGCAGTCTATCAAATCAACCCTAATAAATGTCATATGCAACCAAGGGAATTCAATCAAGAGTACCCACATATCCGATCGACCATCCACAACTAAACAATCTTAAAGGGAAATTTGAATTTCAGCTTCACCTGTAGTGATTTTCAACCACCAAGCCATCCCAATGCAATTAATGGTGACCATACACTTAAATTAATCAAATATCCCATTAAACTCATCAAAGGAAACCATTAAACACATCAAATGCATCCATTAATTTGTTTGAAAGCACAAAGATCAACAAAAACATTCTTAGAAAACACATCAAATCATATATTAAACTGTATGAAAGCACAAGGATCAACCAAGACAAATTCCTAACACCCAGAAAAATCTAGTGCATTCACTCATAAATTTAAATTTGAAATCCATGCAAATGTCACAATCCAATCAAATCAACCAGAACTATTTATAAATGAGCAAGAACCATATTGCAGCCTACTTGTTGTCTATCGAAGAATTCGAGCTGATCAACAACACTGTCAATAATGTTCCAACCAGCGAATATCTATATCAGCCACTTGGGGTAAGTAACTATGTTGTTTTATTCCTACTTCACGTATTGTTCAATTTGTTAAGATGCGTGGTGTGCATTTCAAGTTACATCTAAATATATGACAAAAAATAAGACGTTCCTGCTAAATCCACATGTTAACTACAACTTTTACTTGTCCATGTTTTTCTGTGAATATTGTTTAGACCTCATGTTTCAATATATGTTTCCCCTCTATGTTATCTAATGATGTTACCTAGTAATGTAATGCTCTAGATCTCCATAAGCCAATGGGGCCAATCCCTGTGCCTCTATGCATCTAGTATGCCAAACTAAATAATGCACTCTACATATATTTTAGAACATGCCATGCCTCCACCCACTCTTGTTTTTCCAATGGTGCCAAGGCATGCAACATACAATGGAAACAAGTTCATTGTCATATCTATGGCTCTAGTGTGCCAAAGTTGACAAATACATACACAACCAAAGTCCACAATGCCGAGGTGAATATAATACAATGGAAACAAGCCAAGTTCAGTGTGTATGTATCCATTGGGTCAAAACCATAAAACTATGCATATAATCAGACCATGAAATTACTCTTCCTGATCTAGAATTGGTTGTAATGCCAATGGTTCAAATGCCTATAAAAAATAATGGAAACACAACGAATTCTATCTCTATGGATATGTTATGCCAAATATAAAATCAACTGTGTAATTTTGTTGTGCAGAAAAAACAATTCATTCAATCCAGAACATCTTAGTAAATGCAATTTGCAATTTTTATTGTAGTGTGTAGGTTTATCGTCGTCATGATAAGAGTGCATGCATCTTCCCATACAATGTCTTCGAAGAGGCATGTTACCAGAGGTGCAATGTTACAGTGCAATTCATCGAATGAAGACTCACAAGAGGTGGATGGTAACAACATTACTTGTAGTGGCAATGGACAACATAATGACTTACCCTAGGTTGATGATAACAACAACCATTCTCGTGTTCCTAGAAAACCCAGTGAGATCGAGGTTGTTCCTACTGATCCTTATCCAACTAGGTTGCAAGTTGCAAGTATAACTAAGAAGATTAGTGCCATAAGAGGGTGTACATAACATGATACACTGTCCGTAATTGATGTTGTAGAATTACATGGATATTATGTTCAAGTAGACACCAAAAAACATGGTATTTCCACCACATCACTATACTATTGCAATAATTTCTAGAATCATACAAAACGCAAAGGTCCCCTTACAATGATCACCACATAAGATAAGGAGGAGGTGGTTGTTTGGTGCAAGGAGATGGGTCAATTGGGACACAAGCTAGAATTGATGCAACTAAAATCCATTATGGCTCAAACCTATCAAGGTAGTCAAAATCCATTCAGAAATGGATTTTCGGGGAAATCATGGTGGGTAGGGTTTAAGAAGAGGCATCTAGAGCTTGTGTTGTGAACAACATAAGTACTTGATAGGGACATGGTTATAAATCTACGTTGTACAGTTGTGTTAAGGTTTTATGACACATTATCTATTGTATATTAGAAACATGCCTATAGTCCAAAACATATATGGAAATGTGACAAAAATTATTTACAAGAAGGGAGGAATTGTGGCATGCGGGTAGTTGCCAAGAGAGGGAGCATAAATGTGCCAAAAATCCTTCTCAAGAGCATGGAGAGGATAACCATTACGTGTTGTGTAAGTGCAATCATGCATCAATTACAAGGTTCTATTTGTTCAATGGTAAGAGTCAGTTGGAAAACTATATCCAAAATTGCAAACCAGGAGCATGCATGGATGCACATCCCCATGCATGGATGACCAAAGAGTTGTTTATGAATTGGATTTATCACTTTGCAACATCTGTGCTAGGTGGCGTATCACCTTAAGATAGACACCTATTTATTTTTTATGGTCATGGAAGCTAGATAGACATACAAATGATCGAGGAGGAAAATAGACTACGCATTGACTTGTTAACTTTGCCTGCACATACTACTCATAGGATACAACCTCTTGATGTGAGTGTGTTTGGGCCACTCAAGAATTACTTCAGATATGAGAGAGAAAAATGGATGGAAAATAACCCTGGGATAGAGGTGAAAAGGTTTGGATTAGACGAACTTGGAAGCAAAGCTTTTAAAAAAACTCTCACCCCATCGAATATCAAGGAAGGATTTAGGTGGACTGGAAACTGGCCACTAAATCATGATGCTCTTATCCATGATACTGGGGGTTGTGAAGCATTTGATTTAACTGAACAAGAAGCTACAAATGTTGCATACAACATGGTATCCCTATCTAAAAGAGATAATGTGTCATTGGGTGCTGAAAATGAGTACGTCAATGCTACTCAACATGATCATGAACCAGATGAAGAGAACATGGGAGTTCTTGGGTCAAATGAAGATCATACAACATCTGTAGAGAATATTACTAATGACCATGTTGAGGAGAACGTGGTTTTAGGTGGTCAAGCAACAAGAAGAAACGAGGAACAATTTACAATTCCAAGGCAAGTTGAATGACTTGATAGGTTGGTAGATGCCATGATGAATATAACCAAAAATATTTTGTCCAACACCAATGATAAAACCAGCACTCATAAACAATGACCACGTCCATTACTACATGGATGATGGAGGTGGAGATGAATACCCTGTGGATATTGAAGGACAAGAAGGAGAAGACAATGCTAATTAAACACCCTCCCCAGTTGGTCCTCCAGGTAACACACTAGTACTGGGCCAATTCCTAAAGCTACCAATGGAGAGACTGTAACCATGTTGATCAACAAGAACACCAAATTATCTTCAATTAGGAAGGAGTTCATAGCTACTCACTTCATGTGAATACATCAACCTATTGGCATAGACAAAAAAAAGAGAGGGATATGGAGGTTGTAAAACAGAAGAAGTGAGACTAGAAAAAGGAGAAAAAGGAAACAAGGATTGCTGCAGTAGAACAAGGAAGACAATAAAGGATTCAAAGAGTGAGAAAGAAGCTAGAAAAAAGAGCACAAAAAATAGATGGTAAGGCATGAAAGGAAACAACTAAAGGTGGAACATATTATTCAAAGTGACGGAGGGAGGATCATGTCCAACTTATTAGATCCACTTGCAGACAATCCATGACTCTTCCAAGACCTCATAAAAATTTGGGTTCCTCAATATCATCTACCTGGTGTACCTTCTCCACTAATTCCTACAAGTGCAAGGCCCTATGTGCCAAATTCCATTGCAACACCTCCAATCAATACAGGTGTATTTAGCACAAGTTAGAACTATGGTTTTTCAATTCCCCCTTGGTTGCAATGTGGAATATGTCCTCATCCTAGTATGGGAAACTCAAACCAATCTGGTCAAGCCATCTTTGGAAGCTCAAATTACTTGGCTAAGGAAAATGCAACAAAATCAATGGGTTTAGGCAATGTAGACACTCCATCTCATCGATAATAGAGATACCATATACTTAACCTCACCACATGGAATGTGGATTTTTGTTACAGAGGAATTTTGTGGATGTTCTTCTAATCGTGTATTTAATGAATTTTCTCTATAATTGAAAGCAATGTATCTATTCATTGCTAATGTAAATGTAACATTGCTTACCTAAGATTGGTTATCCAATACAAATAGTACAATAATCTATTGCAAACAATTAAACAAACAATACAACAATATATTGAAGCAGTTGGTTTGTTTGGGAACTTGTTTGTCTTTGCAAAAATCTCTTGAAAGTCTTATGTAAGAATCCTCTCACCTGAGTTCTAGAGAGAGCGAATTTTGTTGAACCAATTTTCTCTGTCATTGAAGACAATGTATCTATATGGTGCTAATGTAAATGCAACAATGATTATCTGAGAATGGGTATGGAATTCTTTTTGGAATGCTCAAGGAACTATTACCTTGGAAAGCAAACAAATAGTACACCAATATGTTGCAGCAAGTGGTTTGTTTGGGAGATTGTATGTATTTGAAAAAATGTATTTCAACTTGATATTCTTATGTAAGAATCCTCTCACATAAGTTGTAGAGAGGTCAAATTTTGTTTAATAAGTTTTTACTATCAATGAAGACAATGCATATATGTAGTGCTAATGTAAAGGCAACAATGGTTCCGTAAGAATAGTTAATGGATACGTTTTGGAATGTTCAAGGAACATTTATTTTGGAAATCTAACATACAGTACAACATTATGTTGCAACAAGTGGCATGTTTGGGAAATTGTTTGACATTGCAAAAATATGTTGCAACTTGACAGTCACATGTCAAAATCCTCTCACAATGGTTACCTAAGAATGGTTATCCAATATCGTTTGGAATGTTCGAGGAAATATTATTTTGGCAAGCCAACAAACAATATAACAATTTGTTGCAACAAGTGGCCTGTTTGGGAACTTGTTTGTCTTTGAAAAATTTGTTGCAACTTGGCAGTGTTATGACAAAACCATCTGACCTTCGTCATAAAGAGCTCAATTTTTTTTTTTATATTGTTCCCTTTTACACCTATACGAGCCATGTTGAAGGAACGTTGGCACTCCAAAGACCACCAAATGGTAGTTCCATGCGTTCCCTAACAAAATCAACTTTATTATACCTTTAATGACCTTTTCAACCACCCTTCTCAACCTTTCTCCCGCCATCGGTCTAACTCCCCGTTCATTCTTGTTTGGGTTGGTTGGATATGCTGCTATGTTCTTCTCTAATAAATAACATAAGGATAGGATATCCTTTGTACACCAAATCATATCTTATATGGTATATATTTGGAAGGCAAGTTCAACATCACTTAATCGACACTAGCATACATGCCTTCAACCCACTGTGGTTTTCATATATCTTCCTCAACCCTTCCTTAAACCTAAGACAATTGTCGTACATGATTTCCCCTTTCTGACTCCTTCTTGACATTTGAAATTGTGAAATAGGTTTACAATGCAAGTTCACTTGCCATGTTTTCAAAACCAATCTAAAAACTGCTATCGACGGCAAGAGAGGTGGATAAAGTTTCCTTCTCCACAACTGATATCAAGGACATCATAGTTTGTAATTGTGCATTCCTTTTCTATTGTCCTATTGCAAAAAATAACTACTTAATTTTTTTCAAACTTGACCTATCATTATAAAATGGTTATGAGGGTTACACCTATGGTACAATATTTGTGTTTGACTTTGATTCCACCCTTTGCCACAAGTTTGCTACAATTTTCAACTATGGTAGAAGATCATTACTTCATTAAATCTATGCACTATCAACCTCTATCCCAAATACATATTCCTAAAACTTACCCAAAACAATTGGCCAACAGTAATACAAAACTAGTCCTAGTCACAAGCTTTGGAAGAACCATGCCCACTAGAGCTTCTACCTTTGGTTATTTTATCCCTATAATGCTAAAAATCCCACAGTTCCAAAATCCCCACAATGGAACTTAGCTGAATTGCAAATAGAATGAATCCATTACCATGCTAGTAATGCCTAGATTCTCAAAAGACTGGATACAAGAATTAACTTTGCTACAAATTACAAGTCCCAAAGAACATAATGTCTTAGACAATTTGCTGCAGCAATGCAGAGGTTTCTAAATATTGCAAAATACCCTAAACAAACTTATCAACATTTCTATGGAATAGGGAAATGCTTAACAAGTCCGCATGTAGGGGTTCTCACAGTGTTACAGGTTCACATGTAAGGGTTCTCAAGGTATTACAACCTCGGAGAGAACCGACCACAATAAGAATGTACACAAATTAAAAAAAAAAAACACATTTTGTTTCATTTAACCATTGAACAGTCTTGGAGGAAGGCCAAATCAAATGCACATGCACATATAATTGAATAATTTTTCCATTTAACTATTATACAGTAATTGAGTAGAGAAATAAAACAAAAATTAACCAAATTAACCACATTAACAATTTGTTAAATGAGAATTGAAGCAAAGAGAAAATTCACACCATTAATACCATTCACAACTAGATACAACACCACTTTTACCAAACCGTTAACCAACATTGCCATGGAATACGACAATGCTCAACAAGTCAACATGTAGGGGTTCTCACCGTGTTACAGGTTCACATGTAAGGGTTCTCAGGGTATTACAACCCCGGAGAGAACCATAAACAATAGTATTGCATGCAAATTCAACAAAATTACACAATTTTTTTTCCATTTAACCATTGAATAGTCTCCTAGGAAGGACAAATCAAACACATAGTCTTGGAGGAAGTCCAAATCAAACACACATGCACAGATAAGTTCAAAATTTTTCCACTTAACCATTATACAGTGTCTGAGGAGAGAAATAAAACAAAACTTAGTTGAATCAACCAAAAGGTCAATTCGTTGCATGAGAATTGAACCCAAGATAGGGTGATACAACACCATTTTTACCAAACCAATAACCAAGATTAACAATAATAACACCATTTTTGAGGTATAAAAACCCATTTTGACAAAACCCTTAACAATTGTAACACCATTTTTGGGAAATACAAATCAATTATCACTAACGGAGTAAAACCCACAACCCAAAATATTACAAACATATCAAAACCCCTGCAACCATTAAAATCGTGTAAAGACCTAACCCTAAACGATCTCCCCAACGTACAAAGCAATCTAGGCCATCCACAAAAATCCACTAGGAGAGTTAATGTGTTGAAAAACATAGAGGATAAGCTGGTAGGAGATGAGTTCCTACAAGGAAAAAACATGAATAGCATTGCAACCACCTTTATTTCCATCTGCACAACTCCACACATAGCCATGCACCTCCAACGCGATTTTCATGCACAAAGGGGAAGTTAAAATCCATTTTGTGGTGGGATATACCAACAAGAATGCAAGAGATTTTACTCTTACCTCATAGCACATGTTTAATAGTTGAAGCCTCATGATAGACTCAGTCCCAAGCACTTGAACCATAAACAATGTTACAAAAAACAGGGTAAGTGAAAATTCCAACTAGTTAAGGCACCCACTTCACTAGGCAAAGCACCCACACAACGCCGTGAATAACCAATAAGAACCACCGATGAAACAAAATGAAGCAACATAACCAACCAACTTATCACCACATTTAAACCAACACATAACAATGAAAAGATCCTGGTCATGGGAGTTACAGGGACTAGGCGCACCACCACTGGGGTGGGAAAATGGTCACATACTAGCCACAAACATGAATGAATAGGGAGTTCGACTGACAACGGGAGAAAGGTCAGGAAAGGTGGTAAGAAAGGTCAACAAAAGCACAATAAAGTTGTTTTTGGTAAGGCATGCATGGCACTACCATGTGGTGGTATTTGGACTACTTACATGCCCTCCACGTGGCTCGTATAGATTGGAAAGGGGAGGGTGCATCACTATTGGTGTCCCCCCTATGAAGGGGGTTTTAAAAGTGTGTTTAATAGAACATATCATATTTGCGAGAAGGAGAGAAAGGTGCTCCATGGCACGTGGACCCTCCCCATTCTAGTACCATGTGAATATGTTTTAGAAAATCATTTTTAATGAATTTTAAAAGGGGAGTGGGCTAATTAAAAAATCACATGCCATGTTTTAACATAGGGGAATAGTTAGGATATTAATATTCAATTTTTACTTCATGTTTATTACTTTTCTTTTTTAATTTTATTTATCATTAATTCTTAGTTCTTATTTTTTGTTTTTGTTTTATTTCTTAATAAAATCTTAAAATAAAATGAATAAGGCTAAAAAGGATTTTCTTTTGTTGGTGGGGAAGCACCGTTCTATGGTGGAAGAAAACGTAAAATAGTGAAAACCAGAAAGATGCATCAAGACAACCTCATTAAAAAAGATTGGTCATAGTTACAAAGCAGAGAGAACCATTGAAGACGAAGGTGAAGATGAAGATTCTAATGATTGAATCAACCAACGTCGCACATAGCATGCTATCCAGGAAACAAGAACATGAAGGGTTGGTCAATTTGAAGAAGTTATTGTGTGTTTCCTCTAAAGGGTAAACACACAAGTGAAGCTCATGCAAAAGTCAGAGATCACTCATAAGGAAACTGGTTTGCCACCAATGATAGGTGATCACTATTAAGTTGTTGACTATCAATAAGTCCTAAGTCACCGACTATCGATAACTCCCAAGTTGTCGAAGATCATTAACACTAAATGCCCCGACGTGCACCAAAGGAAACACAGTTAAATGTCACTTCCATAATTTGGCCATCACTTTTGGCTTGGACCTCCATTTCAAGCATTCTTTATACCGTTGGAAATGTATCGACGAGATCTATGCACTTGTGGTTATAATTGTTTCGGGTTACCTATTTGATAGTTCATAAATTTCAAGAAAAAAGAAGGATCACATCATCGATGTCTAGAATGATCAATCCAACCTAAACCCTTA
>LPNX010590473.1:350277-422380 GCA_001517045.1 Pseudotsuga menziesii | reverse complement strand
ACATATATATATGTATATGTGTATGTATACACACACACACACACACACACACACACACACACACACACACACACATATATATATATATATGTACATGTTTGTGTGTACACATATGTAAACATATATGTATGTACATGTGTGTACACACACACATGTACATACATATATGTATACTATACACACACACACACACACAAATATATAATGTGCCCTCAATTGTACTTTATCATCTCATTCATATATTCTTATACATTTACTAAATATATTAGTATGAATGATCTTATATTCCAAATATTTTGAATAATTTATGTGTGAGAGAAATTTGTTCATCTCATTTGGTATCAAAGCAAGTCTAATTCTGCCTTTGGTCATAATTCTCAAACCTTGTCTAACATGGCCTTTGGCCACATTCATCAATTATTCAGAGGTTCTATGAATGGGTCCTTAACCACAACCTTACTTTTTTCCATTGAAGAATTGTTTCACTGAAAGTTTCTCTATTGAAGAAATATTATATCCATACAAAAAAAAATTAACACATAAATATAAAAGGAGCATAACCCAAACTTATATGGTCGAGACAATAGGTTACATGAACATATAAATTAAGGCCCCATCTTCACCTTACTTATTAAAGGTGATTTTTTTATGAAAAGTCCAAGAAGGGAACTTGCAACATTTGGAAAAGACAAGAGTGGGACTAAAGGGTCAGGAAGAGGAAATAATCAGACAGTTAATCAGGAAGACTTTTCAGCTTCTTAGGGAGAAAATTTAAATAGGGGATGACAAATGAATATGGGATGTGGGATCTCTAATTTTTTTTGTGTATTGTTACTAAATTCTAAATGAGTCAAAGCTGATTTCGACCAAGTTATTTCCAGGAAGCTCTGATTCTTGTGTTCTATGTTGTGGACTATTCTATTGCAATTGTTACACATTAGGGTTGTGTAAGAATGTATATCATACTATAGACTGTTCTTACATGTATTTGATGCATTTGCATTTCTTTTTTTCTAGAAATGTTTGTTTGAATCCATGGGTGCAAAATTGTCAATGACCCAACAATCATTTCCCGCATATTCATGTATTTATCCCCACTGAACTATTTCATGGGAATTGACAGACACATGTATGGTTATGTGCTTATTTCTTGTAACTTGTTTCATGTTCAGAAGCTTCCATCCTACATTTTAGATTAGCTGCATTTCGTCTTAATTAGAAAATCATAAATGGTGGATCGAGTGAAAACCGGTGAAACCAAAATCATTAATGGTTGTCGGGCTAAAATCCATATGGGTTCCCTATTCCAAATAGTTTGAGGTATAATTGGGACTTTTTACTGGGGATAACCCCTTATTTTTGGCCATGATAATCTCAAAACGCCAATAATTTTGGCACTAGAAGGAGGTCCAGATGATAAGCCAACTCGTGTGAAGTCATTTTTATAGATTGCATTAATTTTTAATGGATTCTCTCCATATCCATGTATTGGAACATAATTTCAATTCTACAAGACCATCAAATAGCATTTCAAAGTCTACAGTTGATCTCTTGTCTAAATCAAAGTTTGATGATGAAGGGAAAACCTCTGCATTTAGGCATCTTAATCATTTTGATTTTATTTTGTATGTAAGGAATTATATTATATAAAACTAATCAAATTACATCATAACAAAACATTCTATTTCCTTGTTGATAACAACATTTTCCCAACTCATTGGCCATAATACTATTAAGGCTAACTCTTTAGAACATAACCTCAACATATTGCACAAAATCCACTTCTTACTAACATTACCATAAAACATTATCTGACACTTAACGTGCCATCTTGGTAAAGCTATTGTTAAAATACATAAAAAACTTAACATGCCAAAAACAAAGACCTCGGGAAGCTAGACATATTTGAAACAAAGACCTCCTACAACATAATATAAGGAATGTATGGAACGTGAGCATGAAGGATACTACTCGTTGGGGTCTACTGAGCCTCTAGAGGATACTGGGATGGGGGAACCAGAAGACCTAACCCCTGCATAATGGAATCCATATTCACATTCAATGTCTTGGACTCTTCCTTCATCTCCATCTACCACTTCCCCATCTTCTCCTCACCCACATCCTGCTCTTGCTTCTCCCACATCGCTCACCCCATCAATTTTTTCATAACCAAGAAAAGAGTAACAATTGACTTATAGAGACTTAGTCTTCCTGCATTGGTGCCTAGATCCAAAATGACTTTGTGACATTACTAATGCAAAGTTTTTGGTCTAGCTCCAACCAGAGCATCTGCTTAGCCTCATTGATCTTGTGTTTGATGCTCGTGGGCAGGACGAGTTCGAACATGCGTGCTTCCCATATGGATTTCTTCTAAGCCTGAGTCACATGATATTTCTCCTCTTTTGGCTCCATATCCCTCTTTCTCCTTCCTTTTCTTGTAGCCATGCTTCCCTCCTCGTTCTTCCTTTAGCTAGCGTCCATTTGCCAAATCACCAGAACTCCTTCACCCTCAGTAAAGACTAAGTGGATGCAAAGTTGTATTTTTCTTTTACGTCTGTTTCTGCCACCCTACCCTCGTCTAAATAGAAATTTACCATTATGAGCCATGATTCGACTCATACCTGCCATTATGAATAACTCGTGCTCCATGGTCATGCGGGGATAGTTGTCATGCGCTCGACCAAATACGCCACCTCCCTTCTTCATTACTTCCCTCTTGACCATTGATTTGAAAATAATTGAAATGTGCCAAGATCACATGTGTAATAATTCTAGACCATCTTTCACATGAGATCATGCCTTTCTGGCTATAAAATTTCCTTTCTACGTGGTAGGTTTCATGCACTCTCATTGTCCTTCCCCTTCTCTTCCATGAATTTTCATCATATCTTGATTCATGAGATATCTACACCTTTCTCGAACTATCATGTCCATCACCTCCACCCAGTACCTTGCTTTAATTGATATTTGGTTTTCGGTCCCAAGGTTTGTGAACCTATCTGCTGCATTATTATCATTTATCTTGAAGAGGTTGAAGGTGACGACCATCCTGGGGTCTAAGGTTTTCGCTAGCATTTTAATTCTTCCTTCCAGTCGCATAACTTATCCACCTTTGCACTTTAATTCCCATGGTGGATCTTGGTTTCCACCTGTGTGACCACATGTGAGTCCCTTTCCACAATTAGTGGGATCCAATTATACTCCTTGTCCATCTGGATACCTTCCAAAAGTCCTTCAACCTCTGCCGCATTTTTGGATTCTATGCCCATGAATCTGAGTTTCAAACCTTTCATTCTCCCCTGTTGGTCTCTAATGATGCATTTGTAATTCCTCTCAATGGTCCATCAAAGTTGAGCTTGAAGAACCCTGAGGGGGGAGGGAACCATATGTCTGTGCTTGCGGTTGTCCTGGTGGTTCCATTCAGTCTGCCAAAACAATGCATAGGTCCAGATATTCCCCATGACTTCATGATGATAGATTCAAAATCAGTAGCTTCCCAATCCAAATTATCCTAGGCTTTCATTCTCACAGTTTCTATCATCTTACTCCTTAGGTTGGTCCACACCCTTTCTTCATTGTGGAATTTACCTCGAAAAATCCTGGAATTTGGTTCCCTCCATATCTCCCGAAGAGTGAAACGCGAGAATATTTCCCAAAGGTGGTTGAAAATCAGATTCTGGAAAGGGTTGTTTGACCACTCGGAGTGCATCTGGTCTAGGCATTGTTTGAATCTATTGTATCTTCTAAATGCTATGGATCCTCGGTCCCATAATCTAGCAGGGAACATGCAAGCATCCAGGAGGTGGTCCATTGTCTCTTCTATGTTCTCACAAATGCAACCTCGGTAAGGGCCTTGCATGCCTATTTTTTGTAAGGTTTTCTCCTGTCAATATGTGGTGCTTCATAACAAGCCAACTAAAAATAGAAATTTTGGGCCAGTGTTTTTTCTTCCATAGCTTCTGCCATTTCTGACTCATAGGTTGGTTGTCATACTCTGCCCATAAGTCATAGGCTTCCTTGATAGTGAAATATCCTTTTGGCCTAAATCCCTAGTGGAGTTTTTCCTCCCTTGGTGAACCCTAATTCATCTGTTGTTTAAGGATTGCTTAATTAGGTCCACTTCCTTTCCTAAGCCATGTATCTCCCACTATTCTCTATTGGCCCATGCCCTAAAATATTGATCATCTTCTTGGTTCGCTAACAGGTCCTTGCCATTTGTTATGCCTTGGTTGGTACACTCACTTATGAGTTGTGGGGTCTCAATGTATTTTCCCAATAGTGGAATTTTCTTCCAAGAATCCTCCCATGTGTAGGCCCTTTTCCAATTCCTAACTTCCCAAAAATGGTGTCCTGGTTCAATATTTGTCCTTGCTCGGCTGTATTTCATATGTGAGACCCTATGATTTCCTTAGAGAACCAGATGAGGTTTTCCTTCTCCCATTCCTCATCATATTTTTTGTGCCACACCTTTTCCCAAGGTTTCTGGTTATAGGTAACCCATATCCACCATAACTTGGCTCCACTCACATAGCTCTCCTTGTCAGGGTCACAGAGGTTTAGATCCCCTGATTCTTAGGGGCACATAATGTCTCCCATTTTACCAAAGCCCATTTTCATTGTTTGTTTTCTCCGCTCCATAAAATTTCCATTGCATATTCCTAATTTCTTTGAGGATCAAATTCAGGGAAACAAGGGTAGAAAATAGATAGAATTGCATAGCATGAAGAACTGATTTTACCAAAACCAACCTACTTGCAAAACTTAGCGGCCTCATGGTCTAGTTTGTTACACGTTTCATCATTCTATCCAACAGTTTCGACCAGTATCGTTTCCTCACCATTAAATATGCCAAAGGAGATCCTAGGTATTTGGATGGAAGGTAGATCTCTTGAAGGCCCAAAATTCGAAAAATATTACGTTTTGTAATCTTGGGGGTGTTGAAGAAAAAACCTGAGACTTTTGTTTATTAACCTCCACACCTGATGCTTTACTAAAGTTTTTCAAGCATGTTCTTATATTCCCGGATTCTTGGACAGAGGGGTATCCCATTGGCATGGTTTCATGCACAAATTGCGGGTGAATTTGTCTATCCTCCCTTGGGTGGATTAGAAGCCCTTGAATTTCATGGATACTCTGCATCGCCTTGATCGATCTTCCCAATTGATCTCCCTGTCTTATGCCTCTTATTGGTTTGATTAATCCCGAGGGGACACCCTTAATGGGAATGGAGAATAAAGTCATTTATATGAGACTCATGACCCACTCAATCCAGTTGTACTGAAATCCAAAGGTTTTGAGCATTTCTCTCATAAATTTCCAATTGAGTTTATTACATGATTTTTCAATATCGAGTTTCACCATCATCCTAGGGATTTTCTTAATTTTGATTGAATGGATCACTTCATGAACTAGGATAATACCATACATTATTTGATGTCCTTTGACAAACCCCAATTGTTCTAGAGATATAAAGGAGGGTAATATTGGTTTGAGTCTATTAGTGATAGCCTTGGTTACGATTTTATAGATGACATTGCACATGCTTATAGGTCACAATTTATGAGGAGAGTCTGCTCCTTCACTTTTAGGAATGAGGGTGATAAAAGTAGCATTGAGCGATGGAAGAATATTCCTTGATACCTGAGAGTTATCCACTATCTACCAAAATTCATGCTTGATGAGATTCCAAAGTGTTGGAAGAAATTAACATTGAAGCCATCCGGTCCCATAGATTTACCCTCGACCATTTGGTTAACAACCTCTTCCACTTCAAGGAGAGTGATCGACTTCATCAGCATGTCATTTTGCTACTAAGAGACCAAAGAGGGGACATGTTGGGTGATTTGGTCAATATATCCTATCTTGTCCCCCCTTGGCTCATTCAATATATCCTGAAAATGATGGCTTAAAACCATCTCAATATCCTCCCTCGTTTCAACCCTCTCTCAGTTGGAATCTTTTATCGAGAAAATTATGTTATGTGATATGTCTTGGAGGACTAAACGATGTTTCTTTCCCCATCCTTGATCCATCTAAGTCTCAATTTCTGGCACCATAGGATTTCCTCATGTCACTCTATTTCCTCAAGCTTGTTGCATAATCTTGCCTCTTCTTCCTAAAGTTTGGAAGTATATCCTACATTCATCCCCGTGTTTTGAATCTCTTCCATTCGAGCTTTGAGGACTTTTTTATCTGCAAAGTTGTTTCCAAAATCCTCCTTATTCTATTTCTTGATCCTTTCTTTTAACCTTTTTATCTTTTTTTGAAACTTGAAAATGCTTTTTCCCTCTCCCTCGCTTAGTTCTTCCCACCACTTCTAGACCCTTTCTTTGAAGTGTGGGTGTCATAACCAAAATTGATAGAATTTGAACGACTTTTTGAACTGCGAGCCTAGACCACTCAACTATAATTCTACAGGCCAATGGTATGACCCAACAACGAGAAGAACTAAATAATGTATTTCACTTCCTAATTACATTACTGACTCATAAACTAAGTAGCGGTTTAGGCGAGATGCTATATGCCTGTCACCCTTCCTTTTGTTGTTCCAGGTGAAACTTTCCTATCCCGAATTTATATTTACTAGCTTAAGGTCTTCAATGGTATCTCTAAATAACTCACATTCTTCCTCCAAACTTCACCTTCATTCTTTCTTTTGTTCGAATGATGTAATGAGGTTGAAGTCTCCCCCTAACATCCAATGTGTCCCCTCCATCCATTCATGAATTATTTTGAGGGACTTAATGAAATCCAATTTATTTCAGGGATTATGAGGCCCACAAACATTAGTTAGTACTCATGAAACCAAGAAATTGATAACCCTAAATTCTGCTGAAATGAAACGATGATTCCTAGTGAAACGTGAAAGGGACACTTTATTGGGGTTCCATTACATCCCTAGGCCTCCTACGAAACCCCTTGAGTTTATACCTATTCCTTCACTCCCTTTCCATATTTTCTTGCTTATTTCGTGAAGATGACTTGCTAGGCATTTGGTTTCTTGAAGGAGCACAATGATTGGGTTTGTCCTCTAGATCTTCTTTCTTAGAAAGTTTTCTTTTTGAGGGCTGTTAGCCCTATTATATTCCATGTTACTATCTTCATTGATAAATTTTAAGCATGAGAGATTATAGCCATAAAGCATCCCTAATGGTAGGGTACTGACCTGACTTGACCAAATTTAGGCCGACTTATTCTATACACTGCTTATTTGACTTACTCCATGTTCTCTTGCTCGTTTCATCATGCTTTCTCTTATGATATTTGTGGGATCCTCGATTGAATCCCAACTAAATTATATCCCTCACCTTAATGATTGATTCCTTTAGTAAGACCACCTTCTCTTGGGGAACATATCCTCTCTTTAGATCGACACAATTTTTTTTAGATTCCCTCCATATCTAGGTCTCCGATTTCCATGTCCTCCGCTTCATCCCCTGTGTCCCATTCAAACTCTTCATTAGATCTTCCTACTATCCCACTGTCTGTTGTCTCTACACCTTCTTCCTTAATTTCCTGTTGGTTGCACTCCCTATTTTGTCTCTCATGATCATGTTCGGGTATTTCCTCTGGTTGATCTCCAAGGCTTCAAATTTGTTGGAGACTGATACCTTTTTGTTAACCTCTAAGTTTTCCTACTTTCTTCATTCCATTTTGCATTAGATATCCCTCGTAAACCCTTGTTCACTTTTTCTGTCCTCCTTCCTAGGCGGCGGTTTTGGGGCATACATAGGGAAATATCTAAATAGATTTCCGTATTCATGATGTCTACGACATCAGAATGGGATTTGATCATAGTCTAGGGTTTTCATCTAGTCTTCATCTTCCCATGAAATCTTGATAGATTCTGGTAATTATTTGGTCAGATCCATATAAACACATATTCTTGCATAGGTTGTGTATCGTTGAGCCTTGGTTTGTTAAAATATTTTGATGAACGTACCTAATATGTTCCCTAGGTCTTCTAGGATTTTAGGATCCCAGTATTCATACGAGAGAGAGTAAATCCGGATCCAGACCGGTGCTACTCTCATATCCTCCTTGTTCAGGAAAAACTTTTCCTTCTAGGGCCTTAGGAATAGCCCTACCGAGTAAAAGAAGTAGGGATCTCCATCAACACTTTGTTTTTGTCTTCCATGTTCATAAAGGAAATAGTGAAAAAACTCTTGGATCTCAGTTGGAGATCGAAATGCCCCTTAGGTTTCCAGGTTGAGTTAATCCACTATACAAGGTCCTTTTTCGATGGTTTCATTCCCACAAAATTCCCTATGAGCACATGATCTTGCATATATTGGATTCGATCTTTGAGTTTAGTCAATATGATATGCATCAAAGGTATTAGGGTCGCTTTAGGAAAGCACTGTCTTGGCCTTCGATCTGTAGGTTTTCCTACCAATTTTAGATCTTTATTAGGTTGAACTTCTCTTCCCATTGCATCTAGTGGGATCGGTATACCCCCAACCCGTAATTCCCTGATGGCACAGTTGGGGAGTCCTGGGATCCTTCCCTTCTTCCTGCCTCCATGCCATCGTTAGTCCTTCTACCTTTTGATCTCTCTGTCAATCCTTCCACCTAAAACTCCCCCCCACCAGTGTCATATTAATCATTTTGATATTAAACATTGAAATCTTGAGATTGTTTGAGGTAATTAAATTGATAGGTTGTTTACCATCATATTTGAAGGACAAATTCAATCTTGGAATAAATTTTTGCAACCCAAGTCTATTCATAGCTTGAGGAAATTCATGGAAGTTTTTATTAGTGGACATGAGAATGATTATGAAGAGTTATGGATTGAGCTTGAGGAAATACATAACATGAAACATGAATCAAATTAATATTTCATGTAAGGAATGGATCAAACTGAGTACTTATTTTGCAAACATGATCAACCTTCAAGGAAAGTATTAATCAAATGGTATGCACATCTCCTCTTTAGTTGAAGAAGTTGAATTTCCAATGCATGGTGAGGAATATTTTAAGATGTAATAATTATCCTGCCCCAACATCGTTCTTAAATGGAAAGGGGAGTGTAGATGACACTAATTTCCAAAATAGTCATATAAAAGAATATGATTTACAAAATGTGTGCTTGTTCCCGGCTGAAGATCCACATGAGAAAATCTTCACTATAACAACGAATGAACGAAACAAAAGAACACATGAGGAAATCATAGAATATTTGGATACATTAAGTTTTATGGATACACCAAACTTTGACTTGGAAGTAAAATGTCCATATAACCTCATTAAGAAGTAAAGGAAACTAATCAACACAAACCTATAGTTGGTGTCTTAGGGTCTCTTGATCTTCAAACAACAACAACTGAAACCATAAAATAAGATTTATCAATATTGTTGAAAAAATGAATGATCTAACAATTGAAAATATGAATGTTGTTGCTAATTCTTTTTCTACCAAAAAAAAAGTATTGAAAGAAATCCTCTCATCTTGACTAATAATTTATTATTGAATTAGAATTTGACTAATGTTTCCCTTTAGCATGTAGATATTAAAGAAAATTTATTAAATGATGATAGCAAAACCTTTAGTGATTTATGTTTTCGAAATTTGTACTCCTTGTATTCATATTCTTATATAGTAAACAACGACGAGAACAAAGAAGATGCAAAGATTTTTCTTGTTCAATTTCAGGATTGTAAAGGGGAAAATATTTGTTTCATGAATATTTTGAATGAAAATAAAACTGATATTGAACTGGTCTATAGACTGGAACGAAAAGAGGTCATTTATGATAATTCATTGTGTCATGATGATGATAACATGGTTGATATAGAAAATTTGTATGTTCAAGGATATAATAGTAACAAGTGTGATGAGGCACTTCATCATTTGATGAGGCAATTCATCGTTTGATGAGGCACTTCATCATTAGATGATGGTTATGTCAAGTCCACATAGCATATCTCTGCATTCAAAATCAAATAACGAGATATTCTCCATGACAATTGATTTTGGATTTCATCTTATAGTCCTAATGAGGAACATCATCCATTCTTGGAATTTTCATGAGAATCATATACCTTGCTTTTTGGTTTTCATGACATTATTGAGATTTGGTTGGAGATATATTTTTATCAAAAGTTTCCATGACACAATGTGTACTTGATCCCTTCGGTTGTGAGTTGATTTTAGATTGGTATAATTTTATGAACTTGTATTACACAAGACATCAATCCTATAAGTGTATACATGACTGTGATATTTTTGTGGGATTGGAAGTCCTTCAATGGCTACACCAACTCTATTATTTCACATAGCTTTGTTGAACTAGTGTAGGTCAGGGTAGGCGTAGTATAGGTTTTATCTTTTCTTCTTGCTTTTAGAATAAGAGTTGGCTAATTTAGTTTTTTTGTTTGAATAAAGTCGCTAGATATTCATTTAGGTTTCGTTTCTAATAGCTTAGATATACCCCATATTGTCATTATGTTCGTTTGGAAATTTGGAAAGTAGGGATTATATCTTACCTTTGGACTGAACTTAGTATTTCACGAATAAAACATGTGCAGAAAGCTTTCAAAATTACCTAGAAAAAGGAATGTACTCAACTTGATTGTTCACTTTGGTACCATATCTTATCCTTGGTAAGAAAATGAACATGACTAGAAATGTATGGACTAGTTTATATTATACAATTACATTCACGAAGAGTCAGGATAGAGTATACCTTGCTAGCTTATCACCTTCAATATTAACCAAAGGATTAAGGGACCTCTCCTTCAGTTTCACACTCTCATCGACTTGTTCAAGTATGTTGGTGAAGTTTAATGGATTCAAGATTTGTAGATGAATTGAAAGGTATGAGAACCAAGGCCTATTTGTTTAAGTATTTAAATTCCTTACCCTATATTCATGACATCAATACTTTTCCTTTTATTATTTTTCACAAGAATTTGCAATGGATGTAATGTGCTCAACAAATTTTAGAAAAAGTTTGAAAAATCATGGCCTAATTGAAATTTTTTAAAGTGTAGAAACATTGTAGTTCTTAGCTCTAAAATCATTTATAAAGACAACACATTGGCACCGTATTGACATTTAAGTAGTTGATACATCAACATATCTTATTCCTAGAAGAGTCGATAGCACTGACATCAAGCAAGTTTGAACAGTGCAATTGTAAGGCTTAAGGCACCATAATAGCAACAAGTTTCAAGGACTATGATCATAAATGAAAGAAGCATTTAAATGACATTGTTATAAGGTGTAAGTCACTAAAGTGGTGACGAGTTATAAGTTAAAAGGTAGCAACAAAAACAAGAGGGATAAATATAAGTAGAGTGCAAAACTCAACGTTGCACAATAGTGGATGTATTGAGTCTAAAACTTGTTCAAAGTTAAAGTTTAAAGAATCGATCATGATCACTCAAGTAAGTTCTTCTTTTCTTATAAGGGAATAAAGATCATCACATAAATAGATTGTAGAGTTATTATACCATAAATGATATAGGTTTGAATGCATCGACAAAAGAAAATGATTATCATTGTATTAAAAGTCAATGTGTCGATGAGCAATTACTAAGTGAAGAACCAATATATCACAAAGATAAATTTTAACAGGTTAATGACTAATTGAAATATTTTCATTGAAGTTTTTGTTCATCACACTGTGAGAAGATAAAAGCATCGATAAAAATGAATGAAAAGAGGTTATAAAGTTGATCTGAAATCAAACAATAGAAGTTTCATCAACATATGAAATGATAAATGGGGAGGCAGGTTCAAGAGTGATCCTCTTGGATCCCATAAGAATTAATATAGTTTTAACTTATGAGTGGGGCCTTAGTAAGCCCACTAACAATTAGGTAGGGTGCCATGCATTTTATTGAGGATTATAAAACCTTGGAATTCACTTTATTGTGATCGTTTGAGACTCCCTTATTATTATAATTCAAGCTAGAACATAGTTAATTTATATGACAAAATTACAGGTTGATTTCAACAATGAATCATGGGCTTCTAAATCAAATCCTTGATGCCTAGTTAATACACATAAAGAAATAAAATGTTTGTGTTCCATATGTTTGGGATAAGTAAGTTGGAAGCTTAGAAAAATGTATATTGTTTTTGAGCATGAATGTTTCCACAATGCCCTCTCATTGTGTGCAAGCTTATAGATTTGCATTGCATAAATATTCAGATGTGACTGAGATGTAAGAGAAATTGATTTTCATTTTCCATGCTCATTGACTCGCATAGATGGCAAATTATTTCATCCCAAGGCATTTTAGGGGTGTTCAAATGCCCAGTTTCACTATGAAGCTCATGAGAGTTCGTTCTAATCTTGGAAATATGATTTTTTTTCTTGGAGCTTGTTAAGATACACATATTTTTTTGATCCTCAAGATTATGGTTAACGATCTGTTTATAATATAGAATCCTTCTTTTTAACTCTAATTCTTCTTTGCACCACATTTTCTCTTTGAAAGTAGAAGTAAAATGTAATTAATGTTATCAATATTTTGTAGAGTGGTAGTTTCATTAATCCTCCAATAGTTTAACCAATATGTGGCATATTTAAGCCATCATTGCTTGAAGTGAAGGTTCTTTTGGCTGGATTTAAGTGCACTTTTGGGAAGTCGGTTGTCTCCTATATTGTTTAATATGTTCTTGTACATTAAGTATCTAGTCATAGCCATGCTTTCAATGGGGGGGAGCTCTTCTTCTAAGAGGAGAATAAGATAGGGTGTGTTGCTCTTAATTTCACGATTATGAGTAATAAACCATTTCTAGTTTTGCTTAATTGTTCTCCAATATTCTTTGGAAATGTTTCATCCCCAAGCTTCACAACCATATAAGATAACAAGAGTGATAAGAATTTTAAAGAGGAATTTCCTTTTGTCCCACATCACAAGGTTTGTCGATATATAGTTGTTTTCAAGTATGAAGTAGGCTTTCCACCCTCCATTTATACTCTTCTCAATGTTATAGTTCCATATAAGTTTGTGGTGAAAGTAATTTCCTAGGCACATATAGGAGGTTACTTCCTCCAAGATTCTATTGTCATAAGAAAAATTGTCATAAGTACCCTTATTGGACTTGATAACCATGCCTTTTGTTTTGTTAGTGTTAATAGTCATGCCCATATTGGTGTATAAATGGCTGATAATTCGTAATTGCTTCTCAATATCATATGGGCACATTTTCATAAGAACGATATCGCCAACATAGAGAAAAAGCATGATGACTATTCTTGCCAAGGTCCTGTTAGCACAATTTGCCTCTTCTAAACAATCTTCTAGCTTATCTATGTAAATGCCAAAACGGGTAGGAGAAAGGGGGAACCCTTGCGTAACTCCAATATTGCAATTAATATCTTGCACCATCCTTTAGTGTTTTTGAATTTGGAAATGATGTTCTCATACAACCTTATAGTTGAAACCCTCAACTCAAGAGGAAAATTTAACTCTTCTAATCTATTCCAAAGGTTATTTCTAGGCACTACATCAAAAGCTTCCTGAAAGTGCACAAAACAAGAAAAAATATTGGACTTATTATTACAACACTCCTCTGCGATGATCCTAAATGTAATGAGGTGTTATGTGGTTGAGTGATTCTTTCTGAATCCCACTTTCCTTTGTTTTCTATCCATATGCTAATATTCTTTTCAAGGATAATCCTGTATAACTTTGCTAAAACAAGGCTAATCGTAATGGTTCGATAATTAGAGACATTATCTTTATCTATTCCTTTAAGACATGAACTATAAGGATCCGATTCCAAGGCTTAGGGAAGCCATGCTTGACTGCTAGATTACAGAGATTGTGAATATAAGGGATGAGAATGTGTGCTTCGATTTTAAGGATTTTTGCTTGGTACCCTTCAATGTCTTTATCTTTTCCATTAGATAGGCGCTTAATCCCAAATTCAATGCAATCTAAGGAAAATACTTGCGCAGTTGTAAGGAGGGTTTAAATGTTATCCACGACATCTGGGGATTTGTAAGTATTTTTAAGATTCGATTTCCAATCCTCCAAAGAGATCTTATTATTTTCTTTAGTTTTACAAGTTAGAGTTTGTATCCAAAATTTCTTACGAGACATCTTATATAAGTATAAAAGTTTTTACTGTCGTTTATTTATATAACAAGTATTTTTTTCTTTAATTAGCACTTTGTACTTACTTATCTTTTTGGATTTCAAGGACTCGTTAGTTGTAATGCCCCAATTGTTAAGCCCCAGACTTATGATCCTTCATGTGACTTATATTCTTTTGCATTATGGACTTATGATATTCTATATGATTGTGGAATTATTCTCTTTGCATGATTAATGTGATTAAAGACTTATGATTATTGTTTGATAACGTGAATTTGGACGTTGGAACTATTATTAATGTTAATGTTATTACTAGCATCTTTGCTATATTTTTTTTGTTGGTTAAGTGCCCTGTGACTTGTTGGGCGAACCTTTGGTGAAAGAAACCACAATCCAGGGGCATCTAAGCCGTCAAAATCACCCAGGGATCACACCCAGCCTGGCCACACCAACCCTTAGCATGTTTTGATTTAAATTTTTCCTCCCAGGAGCAACAAGTTTTGATCTTGGGCCGCCAAGCAAACGAAACCCCTCTCGACCGTTTTCTCTACCGGAATTTGATGAGCATCTTTGCTATATTTGAATGTTGTTACTATTGATTAAATAAACAACTATATCAATAAAGGAATCTAAAAGAGTATGGGGGACCATGGATTCCAAAAAGTGAGGGGGAATGGCAACATCCCTAGCACCTTATAACTTGTTTTTGTCTTAATTTTGTCCATCCCAATTCATATTTGCACCTTGGTGACATTAATAATGTTGGTCACCCAATCTTGTACAACAAACCTTGTTCTCAATATTTATGGACTATGGAGTTAGTATTGCATCTTTTTCACACCTTAGTGGGTCCCTCTTTCCTAGGGAGACCTCCTTGGGAATATATTCCCTCACATTTATGTGTTTTTGGTCATTTATGATCCATTTTCCTAGTTTTTAGGGGCTGTAAGCTATTTTCTAGCTTCCACTCGTACACAATGCATTGATGATCCTATTTTTGTGCTTCCAAGGTATTTATGACCCTATTGGGTGCCCTCTCTCACATATTTCACCCTCCTTTATGTTGAAGTTTTTATACCTTGGGAGTTGTTCCCTTTGATGACTTTTGCCTAAGTCACTAGGAAAAGGGGTCATGTCACATGGACTTTATATTAATGACTTGAGATGAGCATTAAATGCACTTTAGTGATTAAAGTGTACTTTAAGTAAAAATTTTAAAAAGTGAGTGAATTAAATTTTAATTTGCGGAGAAAAGCGATTTTATCTCAACCACTCATCTAATCTAATTTGGGCCCTTGGATTAGATGGCCTTTCACTCACCCACCCATTTTGACCTAAAAGGCAGTTTTTCCATGTGAAGAGGCGTTAATTCATTTTTCCTAAGAGAGAGAGTCGAATTTCTGAGAAGGAGAGAAAACATAGCTGAAGTTATTTTTCTCTTGATACAAATTTCAAGGTGAATGAACATCAGTTAATTGGGCACAAATTTTGAGGCAACAACTAAGAGCATTTATTGTATCCGTACGATACAATCTGTAATGCACCTTTTCAGTCTATACAAAGCACAAATTTCAAGGTAGTGAAGTGTGCACAAATTTCAAGGCAGTGAAGTGTGCACAAATTTCAAGGCAGTGAAGTGTGCACAAATTTCAAGGCAGTGAAGTGTGCACAAATTTCAAGGCAATGAAGTGTGCACAAATTTTGAGGCAAAAATTATTTGTTTTAGCTGACACAAATTTCGAGGCAGTGGATGTACAATCAGACCGTATAGTGTCTATACAATCCTGAAGCAACACATTTTTTTGAGGACATTTTTTTTGAGGATTTCTGTAGATAGAAAATTTTGGATTTGATTTTCTAAAGTGGGCATGAATTTCGAGGCATATTTAATCTTCTGGTTAAGATAAGTTGTGACTGAAAATTTTGCTTTCTGTTGTACTATTGAAAAATAAATAAATAATTTTTCTCTCACAGGTTTTCCTCAGAGGTTGAGGTTTTTCCTGGGTCATTTGACCAAAAATTTCCGAGTCTGATTTTTTTATGTGTAAATGTGTTTTTAATTGTTGCGCATTAAAAGTAGTAAAAATTCTTCTTGTGTTTTAGTCATAAATTGCTTATGAGAAATGACTTAATTTGCAGTTGAAAGTAAATTGGGTTGGGCATTAAACAATGATGAAAATGGTGGTTGAAACCAGGTTGGGGGATTGAGAAAAATTTACATGGTATCAGAGCCTTGTTAGAGAAGAACATAATTTTACACAGGGAAAATTTGAGACTTTTAGTGAATTATTTTGTAAGTGGGAAACACTTTGTTGAGACTTTAATTTTGTATTAAAATGACAATAGGAATTAGGTTGGAGGATAGGCTTAACGGGGGGTGGGAATTTTGTCCCATGGAAAGCTATACTAGTGCTTATATTGGAGAAAAACAAATTGTGGGATGGAGTGGTTAACAATAAAACAACAAATACTATTATTGTTCCCCCTTCCACCGATGCAAAAGCACTTGCTAAATTCAACTAGAAGGACATTAAGGCTAGAAGGACCGTTCTAGATGTAGTTAAAGATCATGTGATCCCACACATATCTAGTAAAACCCGTGCATATCATATGTGGGATGATTTGACCAACTTGTTTCAAAGCTCAAATGAAAATAGGAAAATGGTGTTGAGAGATAAATTGAATAGTATCAAGATGGACAAAGATGAGGGAGTGATTCCCTACCTTACTAGGATGTATCGGGTGAGAGATGAGCTTGCAACAATGGGGGAGGTTGTTTCTAGTTCTAAGCTAGTGCATACAACCTTGAATGGGGTTGCAAAGCCTTAGGTTGTTTTTGTGGAGGATATAGTAGCTAGGGAGAACTTTCATTCTTGGGACAGACTTTGGGATGATTTTGTTCAGGAAGAAACATGAAGAGGTCTTGTGCAGAGTAGCTCTTCTACTAGTAGGGAGGAAGGAGAATGTGGCTTTCAATATAAAGGGAAAGAAGAATTTCAAGAAGGCCCCCAAAAAGGGTGGGCATAAGAAGCATGATGGAAAGAAGAAGTATTTGATCACTATAAAGTACTTTGGTTGTCAGAATCTTGGGAACTATGCCAAACAGTTCCCACAGAAGAAGAAGAAGAAGCAGTAGTAGACAATATCTTCAATAGAGGTTGAGGAGTTTACATCTAGATTTGAGAGAGAGTTTTCTCTCTATACTAGGCATGTTGATAGAGAGATAACATCCATAATCACCAGTGGACACATTTATATTGAGAGGGAGTATTCTTTGTTGACCGGACATTAATTTAGTGCATCCACAACCAACACATGGTATATTGATAGTGGAGCTTCGAGCCACATGATAGGTGCTCGAGAAATGTTCTCTGAGATTTCATAGGAAGGGATATATGTGGAGGTAGTGTTGGGGGATGACACAGTTGTCATAGTTGTTGGGCATGGGACCATTATATTTTAGAGAGTGTCCATAAGTCCCATGACCTTGAAGGACATGTTGTTTGAAACTAGGATGAGGACAAACTTGATATTAGTTTCCATGATGAAGGATAGGGATCTTGAGGTGTCTTTCTTAGATGGACATGTGCGAGTTTTTCCCAAGTTACAGGACCATCTACCTCTTACACCATCGGATTCAGATGTGGGAAGCTATACAAGATATTGTTTCAACCCCAACATGCTTTGACACATAGCAGTGACATTGAGATTTGTGAGATATGGAATAGAAGGATGGCTCATCTGCATCATCCAGCTTTGAGGATATTAAGGTACATGGTTACAAGGTTTCCTAATTTCAACACTGAGCACAATGATGTATGCAAGGGGTGTTCTTTGGGGAAAGTACACCAAGACTATTTTTACGAATAATGATAGCAGGTCAACAAGAGTACTTGATTCGATACATTTCGATTTGTGTGGTCCTATGTCATATGTTTCTAGGAGAGGATTTGAGTATTATGTGACATTCATTGATGACCATTCCAAGAAGATCTAGATTTACTTAATTAGGAGCAAGAAATATCAAGAGGTCTTGTAGAGGTTCCAAGAGTTCAAAGCTCTTATGGAGAACCAGACTAGGAAGAGGATTTAGGCACTCAGATCAGATAACAGGGGTGAGTATGCCTCCAAGGAGTTTTATGAATATTGAAAACAAGAGGGCATTATGAGACAGATGATAGTACCATACAATCCTGAGCAGAATGGAGTACCAGAAAGGAAGAACTGATCCATTGTGGGAGTAGCGAGAGGCATGTTACATGATCAGTCACTTCCTTTATTTATTTGGGAAGAGGCATGTAGTACAATTGTATACCTTCAGAGCAAGAGTACCCGTCATGCCTTGGCGAACAAGAATCCTAAGGAGATGTTCACAGGAAAGAATCCTGGAGTGAGTCATTTTCGTATATTTGGTTGCCTGAATTTTTCACATGTCCCTTCTGAGAAGAGGAGAAAGCTTGAGCCTACAACATATAGAGGAATATTTGTGGCGTATGACGAGACTTCGAAGGCCTTCCGAATTTATATTCTTGATCTAAGGAAGGTTGTTGTGAGGCGGGAAGTGAGATTTGAGGAGGCGCGGGCCTTTAGGAAGTCCAGAGAGTCAGTGCAGGGAGAGTAGCTGGTTCTTACACCTCAGGTAGCTTCACAAGTACCTTCAGTATAGGTGAAAGGTTCACAGATTTTCAGGGTTACTGGACCATAGAGTACATGCACAGGATCTTTAGGTTCAATGGTTCAACCAACAGGTTCTTTGGGGATGGGTTTTGGTTCTCAGGTCATAGGTTCACCATACAGAGCTACCGTATCACAAAATTCACTAGCTGTTGGTTCACCAGCTCTTGGTACATAGGTTTATGGGCCTTCTACTCCTAGGAGTTACTCAGATGATGACATACCTGTTTGGGAGCAACCTTCAGGGAAGAAGAAGCCTAAATCACTTCGAGAGACCCTGAAGGAAGATAAGGGTTTTGGAACGCCCAAGGAGTCGGTGAGGGATATAATGATTCCAGACAGGTTGGGTATGGAATTGGTTTCTAGTCTTCGTGATTCAGAGCCAGCTACTTTTGAGGAGGCCTCTTAGCATCATGTTTGGAGAGATGCCATGATGGAAGAGTATTATTCCTTCCTGAAGTACAATGTTTGGGAGATTGTTCTGATACCTAAGGGGAGGTCAGTGGTGACTTATCGATGGATTTACAAGGTAAATCATGTTGTAGATGGTAGTGTGGAGAAATACAAGGATGACTTTGTGGCATGGGGGTTTTCACCGATAGAGGGAGTTGATTAAGATGAGACCTTTGCACTGGTTTCTCGTTATACTTATATCAGATCATTTATTTCCATTATTGTGGAAATGGGTTGGAAGATCCATTAAATGGATGTGAAGACTGCATTTCTCAATGAAATAATATAGGAGGAATTTTATGTGGAGCATCCATAGGGATTTGATATTCATGGGAGAGAGTCTCATGTGCGCAGGCTGAATAAATCCTTGTTTGGGATGAATCAATATCCTCGAGGTTGGTATTCCATGATAGACTCTTACTTGCTGTCAACAGGTTTTCAGAAGAGCGAGGCTAATATGAATCTCTATTTCATCATGGTTGGAGATGATCTGCTCATTCTTTTGTTGTATGTAGATGATTTGTTTATCATAGGTGAGGAGAAACCTATTGCACTTTGTAAGAGAGATATTGCTTCAGAGTATGAGATGACTAACATTGGGTTGATGCATTATTTTTTGGGATTGGAGGTTTGGTAGGATCCTGGTCATATTTTCCTAGGGCGAGGAAAGTATGTAGTGGATATTTTGAGGAGATTTAAAATGGAGGATTGCAGGCTAATCTCTACACCTATGTTCACCAACTAGAAGAAGCTTCATGATTTTGAGGGAGAGTTAGTGGATCCTACCCTATATCGTTAGTTCATAGGTTCTTTTATGTATCTGGTCAACTCTAGGCTAGATTTGTGTTTTGCGATGAACACTCTCAGTCAGTTCATGGTGGATCCTGGGAGAGTGCACTGAGTTTCCGCAAAACATGTGTTGAAATACCTTGCAAGTACAATGGATTATGGTCTGGATTATAGGAGATTGGATGGGGTTAGGTTGATTAGATTCAAAGATTCATATTGGGTAGGCAGTGTGGCAGACCGAAAGAGCACTTTCAGATGTTGTTTCAATTTGGGATCGACAACAGTGTCATGGTTTAGTCGGAAGCAAAAGTCTGTTTCTTTGAGTTTTGAAGAGGCTGAGTACATGGGAGCCAGTTAGTCTAGTTGGGAGGAACAGTGGCTTCACAAGTTATTAGTGTATTTATTTGATCAAGAGCTGAGGCTTGCGGTGATATACTGTGACAATCAGAGTTTCATCCAACTCTTTGAGAATCCCGTATTTCACGACGGATCAAAGCATATTGAGATCATATACCATTTCATTTGTGATTATGTTCAAATAGTGACCTATGGAGTTGTAGTACATTTCCAATGATGAGAAGGTTGTAGAAATCCTAATCAAGTCTCTTGGAAGAGGAATGTTTATTAATTTCAGAGACAAGTTGGGGATGGTGAAGAACAACTTCCTCTTGATGAAATTGTTGTTGATGTCAACATGGACTTGAAGTGGTCCCACAGGGTGTCATTGATGCTACCAAGTCCTACTTGCAGTTCCTTGGACCCCCTACAGAATATGTTTGTACCTTAAAGCATATTGTACCCAATTGAAAAGGTTCCTGTACCCACAAGGCTGGATCTTGATTCCATCACCTTGCTGAAGATGTCAAAGACCCCGCTGATGGTGCTGAAGACCTTGGAGATGGTCTTGAATCCTTGATGGACATTGGAGAAATCCTAGATGGGTTGGAGAAGCATTAATGACCCATTATGTGGTCATTCATGCTTTGATGGTGTCATGGTAACCCAGGAGAAGACCAATCTACCCCACAGGTGATATCATTCTGGATCTTGACCCTTGGGGTTCTCCTAGTGTGGTTGAGGTGGTTAAAGAAGCCTATAAAACCCCTTTCTTAATGGATAATCCCATGAATACTTGGAACCCTTGATGAAGAATTTGATGCCCTTGCAAAGGTCATGGAACCCATTACTTGCACTTACATGGTTAGTGACATGAAAATATGGTCATTGATGACTTAATGAAGTCATGGAACCTTTGTAAAGACCTTGATGCCCATTGATGTGGTTAAGACACATATTGGATTGGTGATGAAGTTGAAAAGGGTCCATGGTACCATTTGGTGACATGCTTGAAGCCCATGATGTCACCTTGCACATGACATGCCAATGAAATCCCAAGTGGCTTGATGCAACCCTATGAAAAAGTGGAGGACACACACCCATGATATGTAATGATGTGGATGACTTTGAAGGATGGTTTAAAATAAAAATAATAAAAATAATAAAAATACATAAGGTTGACCATTGAGGTGGTAAGAAAAATAATAAAAATATATACGGTTGACAATTGAGGTGGTAAGAAATTTTTAAGTCAAAAATAAAATTTAAATTCAATATTTAAAATAAAATTCTTAACTTAGTTTGTGGATGTGGAAACACTTCAATGTGTATATAAACATCACTTTAACTCTTCACTTGTAACCAATGAAGGTGAGATAAAAAGTAGAGCTCACTAAATTGACTGAGGAAAATGCGTGACTGTTTTGGAGTAGCAGATAATTCCTAATGGTTCGGTGGTAGCTTTTAACTTGTTCCTTTTAGTCCTCTTCCCTTTTTGGTACATCAGTCTGTTTGATACTTGTGTGGGATCAAACCAAATTTGAAGTGAATGAATAGTCAACCTCTTGGTGATAGGAGCAGCAAGATTTTGTGACTAAGGAACAATCCATTCTGTAGAAGCAAACGTCTGGAGCAAACCCAAATTTTTGGTGATAGCAATAAGGTCCTAATTTTGCAACAAATATCATTTATTTGGTTGAAACAACAGTAGTAGGAGTAGTCCTTTCTTCCTTTTCGGAGTAGCAACTTTTTGTCTTGATCAATCCATTGAAGAGAACTTAAACAAGCTATCCACATTCCAAACTATTTCAATGATGAAGAGAGATATTTAGGGCTCGCTGAGTAAGGTATAATTGACTGAGAAAATTTGTGGAGCAAAATCAGTCAACAACATAGAAATTTTCTTTTGTCTTTTATTCTTTGGGTGAACTTATGGAGGTTCTTCTGTGAAGATACATAACAACAACAACATTTCTATATAGTACACTTTGATACAAAAATTTCACAAGAGTGTGCCCTAACCCTAGCTGAAAATTTTGATGGAGGAAGAACCATTCGAAATTTGTAGCAGCTAATGACGATCTAGGTTACAAATAGTCTTGAAGGTGACAAGGTTGAGGTCTTCTTCAAAGCCTAAGTTGTGAATTGTTGTGATTCACTTCCATCAACAGTCTAGGGTATGTATGATAATTTACACATACATTGATAAAGGTACAATGCATAACAATGATGCATATTGTATAAACCCTATGATTATGCCCTACACACTATAAGAAGATGTATCCTGTGATTTGATGATACACTAGTTTGTATATTGATGGAAACATCAATGATGATTTGTACACCATGATGACTATGATGAAGCACAATTAAGTGAGTATGAACGTTGGTAAATATGCAGTGGTATAATTCAATAATATGATGATTTGATGCATGCAACAACTATGTGTGAGGATGATGTTTTGTACACCATGATGCATACACCTTTTGAGGATGATGTTGATTGAAGTATGTATACATTACATACTATAGAATATGATTTATATAAAGAATTAGCTTCAGACCTCATAATGATATGTAGACGTCTCTTTGTATTTGTACAGTACATACAGAAGTAGCATTGATGACATACTTATGATGAAGAGTTTTTTACCTTGATGGTTATATTGATGATGATGTACACCCTATCCTAACTTGATGAAGATATTTGATGACTAGAAAGTGACCAATAGTATTGCAGTAGTGATGATAACATGGTTAATGAGTAGTTGACTAGCAACAGAGATGAGCAACAATGATGAGGAAAAGACATGAGCAATAGTGATGAGAAAAAGTGATGAGCAGTAGTGATGAGTAGACCTTGATGATTGTTGACTTGATAAGCAGTGTTGGTAAGCAGACCATGTAGACTTGCGGTAGTGAAGAAGGATGAGCAGTGAAGAGGATGAGCAATAGATATTGACCATAGGTTGATGAACAAAATATTGATGACAATCAAATATTGACATCAAGCTTGCAAGTAGTATCTTGCACTTGAGGATTGGACTCAAACATTCTTAGCTGGAGCTAAGAAAACCATGATGGGTCCTGTTTCAGTGTTCCTGCTCTTCTTATCAGTTAGTGCTGATTATAACCGAGAAGATTTTTGTCTTCCATGTACAATAAATAAAGATCAAATTACAAACATTCTTTTGTCTCTTTGATGTGATGTTTATGCTTATGACTTATGGTTTACTTAGCAGATGCATATGATTATGTGATTGATGCTTGACATACTTTGATTGAATAAAAGAAGGTAAAACGTTTATAAATTTCTCTCACACCGATTTACCCCCATTTCAGTGTGTCCATTGTGTTCAACACTTCCTCAGTAAGAGGGAGTGTTGAAGTTTTTATACCTTGGGAGTTGTTCCCCTTGGTGATTTTTTCTCAAGTCACTAGGAAAAGGGGTAATGTCACATGGACTTTATATTAATGACTTGAGATGACAACTAAATGCACGTTAGTGAGTAAAGTGTACAACGTCCATACAACTTGTCTGTACAATGCCCGTACAATCCTGTAGTAGCATGAATTTTGAGGAGTTTTCCATGCAGAAAATTCTGGATTTGATTTTCTGAAGTGGGCACGACTTTTGAGGCTGATATTTAATCTTCTGGTTGAGATAAATTGTGACTGAAATTTTTTCTTTTTGTTTTACTATTGAAAAATAAATAAAGAATTTCTCTCACACATGTTTTCCCCAAAGGTTGGCATTTTTCTTGGGTCATTTGACCAAAAATTTATGAGTCTGATTTTTTATGTGTAAATGTGTTTTTAATTGCTGCTCATTAAAAGTAGTAAAAATTATTCTTGTGTTTATGTCATAATTTGTTGATGAGAAATGACTTAATTTGCAGCTGAAAGTAAATTGAGTTGGGCATTAAAGAATGATGAGAATGGTGGTTGAAACCAAGTTGGGGGATTGAAAAAAATTTACACTTTCTGTTTTGTAACCCCCTTTGTGCATTAGTGTGACTCCATGTGCTCTTCATGGCTCAACTCCTTAGTTTTTGGTAACTCCTCCTCATCGTGCTAATTCGGGAAAGGGAACCTTTTCACTAAGACATCACTCCACTAATTAAAGTTAAGTCTTCATAATGAAGTTTAAACCTTACCTCTCTCTAATTTGAGTTGTTCCCTTTGGGTTAGAGTTGGCTTCCTTGTGCTATAAATTCATATTCCCTCTCCTTGTTGAAGTTAATCTTGATACTTGGACCATGTGACTTGTTATATATATCCATGTTGGGAATGTTGGTAGTATTGGGAGTGTATTGAGACTTAGAGTTAGTATAGTTGTTTTCCCTTTGCTTCCATACTATCAATATACTAGTCCAAGTTCTCACACAGGAAGCCATGAAATGGGAATGGCGAGCTAGTTCATATCCCACAAGCAGTGGAGACATATAAGAAAGTCGTAGTGGGAAGCATTATGGTTCTCTGAAGAGGTAGTTCCAAGAGTTGCTAGACTAAGCATTCATATACCTCTGGATCCATGGTCTCATCTTGGGGGTGACCTGTTCAAGCGAGGAAGGCTTGACGTTGCTATAGTTGGGAGGAAACCTGCTGCATCTAGCTTCCCATATCTTGAGATAAGTATTTCTCGTTTGATTTTATTTATGTTTTAACATATTATTATGATGATTATGTGAAAAGGTGGATGACATGAATTATCTATATGTTTGATTATTGTATTTCATAATTTGGTTACATGGATAATGGACTCCGTAGGATTCGAATCCGAGATGATATTCATTATGATATTCTTTCTATTCTTCAAAAATTGTACCTATGACTCTACAATACTTTGAGGGGTGGAAACAAATGTTCTGGTTCACCAATTTATGTTCATTTTTGTGCTTTTGGACTTGTTCCACTGTGTCCAGAACAAATTTTCAATTAAGGATAGTTTTGTCGAAAAAGATTTCTGAATGACCAAGATATGTTCGTTTTGGTCCAACAATTTTCCCAGTGCTAGGTTGAGCACACCAGTTGTTAGAAATATTCTATACATGGATATGCTCCTATTTGCAGATCTAAGTTTTGATAATGTAATTTGAATGTAATATTTATTGATGTCTAGAGGTAGGTAGCCATGCAATATAAAATATATTAGTGAAAATGGTTGTAGGGGATAGCCATTTGGAGGTGATTTTGTGGGATGTGATTGCAGCCGGTGCCTTTTGTTATGCTTTGGTCGTGGTGTGGCTATAGGTTACAACCTACATATGTTTTTTGATGTTTGTTTTCCTTAGTGTTTTACTTTACTGAAATAACATACGAATAACACCACAAACTAATTAAATATGCAAACAATTAACGACACAATACTTGACAATTATAAACTACGTTTTCAACAATCTTTTTTAAGTATAGGAATTTAATGCATGACCTTAATCACACTATGATAATAGATTCATTATTCATGCACTGAATGCGTTTATGAACTTAAGTTTAATGATTGATAGAATTTATTAATTGTTGAGATTATTTAACTAAGGACGACATAATATTTAATTAAGTAATTTAATTAAGTAACACAAACTTAGTAATGTTAATTAAAGCTAGAACTTTAATTAATCATTTAATGGTTAGTTGTCCTAACCTTATTCCATTGTTCTTAAACCAAAGTTTAGAACCTCTTGCCTTGTCATAAGGCCGGGGACATTACATTAGTGGCTTCCTTAATTTCTCTATGCACATGGTTACAATCGTTATCATACCAAGGGTTGGTTCTTATATTCTTCTTTTTGCTAGAAATTTCACGAGAAAACTTGTTGATGGAAAAGGAGAGGAAGTAGTGAAATTATGATAGAGATCTTCTATATTGGTCTTGTTAAAAGAGAGAACAAATTATTCGTTAAATCATTGAGAAAGCCACCTGTATTATTTCTATCAAAGATCAAGTGCTTTTGGATCTGAGAATTTTCCTCCACAGGCTCATTATGTATGGTAAGAGTGAGGGCTATAATTAAAAGCCAATTATCCGAATCGGGCTTGTTGTCATTTAGGATGTCGAAATTTATTAGTTTCTTGTACAAAGGGATATCGGGTATTACATAGTCAAATACACTGCTTCCAAGACAATGATTGCAATTCATTCTACTTGAATTTGGAAAATTCTTTAGACCGTTACAAATTATGAGATCTTGAGCACTACAAAGCTTGACTAACTTTGAGATGAACAAGTTTTCGCCTAGAGCTTTAGAGATTTTGATGTACCTTCTAGCTAAAATAACGTCTTCATCTAACCAACGAGGATTAGGGTTGGAGTAGTTGCTTAAGAGAATAGCTTGGTTACTTGAGGCTCGAGCGTTGAAGTGCCTCATTAACATAATATTTCCTGCATTTCTAAGTCTAGAAATGTTGGAAACATTTATAACAAGTTCAGAAGATTAAGCTTAGAAATAGAGTAATAGGAATTATAATAAATTAATAATATTAATAATAAGTATAAAATATTAATTTTTATACTTTTAATTATTTTAAGAAGTTTAGAAATTTTTTTTAAATGTTATTTTATGGAAATATTATTTTACAAATACAATAACAAGTTAAAATTAGAGTTAAAAAGGAATAAGTTAAACATATCAAAATAAATTGAAAATGTAAAATTAAATAGAATATATATAAGTTGAAACTAGCAAAAAGAAAAAAACAACTCAAATAATGGAGTAAGGGAGGGAATTTTAAAATTTTAATCAAAGAGTATATGAAAGGATTATAGGTTAACAATGATAAAGTTTTTAAAAGAAATTATTAGAATTAAAGAATTAGGTTAGGGTAAAAAATATAAGGGTAAGGGTTCTAACACCTTATGGGGTGAAAAAGGGAGATTAAAGGAAGGAAGATAGGATGGAAAAATGAATTAATTGATTGAAAGAAGGAGTAATTTTTTTATTGAGTAAGTTGATGGATCAATGATCTCCAAGAATGACATATTTTATAACCATTCTCTCGATTAAAGTTATTGTGATGCTTTTCAATTTCGAGAGCTTCTTTAATAAGTCTCGTGGAGTAATGACTTGTAGAGGTAAGAATTTCAATCGAAGGAAATGTGGTGTTTGGAATTGAAGGAGTGCTTTGCGATAGCATATTTGTTGACATAATTATTATTAGCATCAGTGATATGTTCTTTGAGACGAGCCTGAATGAATCTATCTGTTTGCTTAATGTAGGATTTTCCACATGAACAAGGGATTTGGTAGACACCTTGGGATTTATCTTTTGCACTTATAAATAATTGTTTAAGGGGTTTAAATATGATTTTAATGTTCTTTTTAATTAAAAGTTTAGAAATGCAATCCGTGAACTCATGGATATAGGGCAGAGAGAGGACTGAAAGGGGGGGGGGGGGAGTGTTGAGGGTTTGGGATACAGGACGTGTTGAAAAGTTTTGTTGATGAGGTGTTTTGAATATCCAATGGCCATAAGAGATTTAGTAAGGTGGGATATTTCTTGATTGAGATGATTGGGGTCATATATTTGAACAACTCTAGTGATCAAAGTCTTGAGGATATAAGAATTTTGAGAAGGATGGTGATGGGATTGGGAATGGAGATATCGATCAATGTGGGTATTTTTATGGTATACCTAATAAGAGAGGGAAACATCTTATTTTCGGGTGACTAGGACATAAAGAAAGGGGATGGAGTTAAATTGTTGGATTTCCATTGGATTTCCATAAGTACAACAGTACAATCATGAATTAAATAGTTATGACACCATTTTAATGCAACATGTAAGCATTTAGTCATTTATTATAGCAGCATTAGTAAGTTTAACAAGGTTTCATATTGTATACAAATATGTTCATTTCATCAACTTTGCATTGACTAACCAACAACCAAGTCTGAAGTATATGTGTGTGGAAGAACAATGTATTCACCTAGCCCACTCTAAATGGTATTCCAAGCAAATCCAAGCAGTAGTTATATTATTATGTCACTAGAAATAATCACCATTTGTTATGTGCCAACTTTTGTCCTTTTCATGTGTGTATATAGCATGTTTCAGTCATGTACACAACATTTATAGCAACATTAAGTTAGTCTAATTTCATACCAGCAATATGGAAACAAATTAATTGCAGGTTGAGTGTATTAATAAGTACAACAATATGGTGATATTAAGTCAAAATGTGCTCACACAGTACCGTTTATATCAATATTTAAATATCAACAACATTTGAATTAACATTAACCAACAATTTGGTAATCCGTGTTAAGGATGTGTGTGTGAACAATCCACTTTCTGTGTCAAATGAAAGCTATGGCATATGACTATCTAACCATTGTTTAGTTTTTTGTATGTAGGTTAAAGAAGTATTGTATCAGTTATAGAGAGGGTTTCCATTGTAAGGGCATCCTTGGAGATAGTATCCAGGATTGACCTTTAAAATAGGCCTGAGGTTGGAGAAAGGAAAGGCTACTGCTATAGCATCAGCGAGAACAAAATGGAAGATAGCGAGGTTTAGGAGAGTGGTTGGGAAGGGTAGCGAGGGTAGGTTTAGGATGGGAGTAGGAGGAAGAGGAGATTTCTAGGGCTAGTTAGGTATGATTTTAGGATTGTTTTAGGGCCTTTTTAGGGCATAAATTAAGTTTTAGGATTTTTTTTATATTTTTAGGGCCTCCTAAAATTTTGCTCTAGGGTTTTTAGGGACAAATAGGGCAAGGTGAAATTGTAGGAGAGAGGGCTGAAATTTTAGGAGGGCCAACAAATCTATTTTTTTTCTAAGGTTTTAGCAAAAAATTGCAGACCTACTTTTAACCCTAATTCTACCATGAAAATGAAAATTTACACATGTAAATGCAAGAGAGACTAACTCTAGATGCAAGTTTTTGCAAAAGAGAATGCATGAAACCAAAAGAAGATCTACCCTAGAAAAGCCCTACCCAACCTAGGGAATATAGGGAGGATGGCCAACCTAGAGAGGAAGGGATCCTAGGTCAAACAACTAGCATAGAAAACTAAGGTAAAAACCCAAGAGGACCTTCACAAGGAGACGTGCCTCAACTTGCTAAGGTAAAAAGAAGGCTGGTAATGACCTATCCTAGGAGAAAATGCGACACTACGGCTACCATTTAGTCAAGAACATGCACATATACAAACATTCAAATAAAGAGATAAGAAGCCTCACCTCCAAGTGCTCATGTTTAGACAACAAATCAAAACATTACCTTGAAAATAATTTCACCAAAAAATTTCTAGGAAAAGCTTTCATTAACCTAGAAAAACCTCCTCAAGAGGAGCATATCTCTCCAAAGAGACTTTGAAAGGGTAAAACAAATGCATAGTGTATTATCCCATAAGTTATGTCTTTAAAATGAAAGTGAGGAGATCTATTTATATGATCTCACACTCACTTTTTACAAAATATCCAGGCCTACATGCCTTAAAATAAGTCAACTTGAAATTATAAAATGTCAATTGGAAATTAAAAGAAAATAATAATCAAATATAGCCTAAGGTAGGCTCAAGGTAGACTACTGTTGGGCACTGAAATTACCCTTTTTGCCTTACTCTGTTTAGCCCTTTTTCCTATTTTTGTCTCCTAGTTACAACTAAATCTTTATCCTTTCCAAGAAAAAGAGTATGAATTCCTAAGGTATAAATCATTATTACTTATTTCATTAATGCTTGATTTTACTCATAATCATGAACTTTATCTTTCATCTGCGCTAATTTGTCATTGGTTCATAACAAAGGTTCAAAATCTCCAGGTGTCCCAAGTGTAACAACTCTCTACATTCGGAGATGGATGACGTGCGGCGTCAGTTTCTCGATTGATGATCCAGTCCAAACTGTTGATGAAAGAATTTCGGATGTCCTTCCATGTATCTAGCTAAAACTGCTCGAGTGTCTTTCCTCATTAGCTAGAACACAGTTTGGCCTATGAAATAGTTCGAATTAAAAGCTCACTCATTGTTGCGAACTGATCTTATGCAATGTAATAATAGCTGTAACAGTTCCTGTTTAATTCGGCAGCCTGAAGATTGTAGATCTTCATGGCTTCCCAATATTGATGTTACTGAACTGTTCCATTTTATGTATAAGAATGAATAGGAAATTGGAGCCATGGGTTGGAAATTTGATAGATATTATAGTAGAGGAGACTATAACTCTATTTTGATTATTCTAATAAAAGGATCAGCAATCCTCAATATTGTTTTGTTGTAGATTTTTTAAAGCCTTCCACAACATCTATGTTCGAAGGCCAGGGCCCTCCTTCTTGCAGAGTTGCTGGCAGTAGTAGATGTCTTAGTTTAGTTATTTCTTTGTAGTGTGGGATTTCAGTGTGATGCATTCATAGACAACTGCAATGATATTCATTAAACAATTGCATTATTATATTTTCCTTTGGCTTACTGTAATAGTGTGGTGTGATAGTCGACTGTGTAGGATAATACTTTCCCATATGCAAAGTGTGTTAATTAGTACTAGTTGTTACAAACATACTCAGCTCCTATGTAGTATTATCATTTGTCTTTCTTAGTGTTTGTTGAATTAGATAGATTATTGCTTTTGTGAATTGGTTGTTTTGATTGATGGTTTGTGATTGTTCTGATTTGGTAAAATAAGATTTAACTTTCTGCAAAAGTAATTCTAGGTTGATTCATTCTTAGATTATAAATTGTAGGATTGATATTGTAGGAATCAAAATTACTTTAGAGTTCCTATATTAATGATTTAATCTGGTTTTATACAGAAATATGAGTTGACTAAGAAGTGATTAGGATTGAATTATTTGTGTTTTATTCATCAGCTACTGAAATGTTTATGCATATATTTTGCGAGTTACCTTTGAAATAAACAGACTTCCCTGGGTTGACAATTTATATTGAGCACTTTGCTTGTTATGAAAATTAATGAGTATATAGAGTGACCAAAATTTTGGCGTCGTTTCCAGGGAAGGTAATTGGTAGACATAGATAGTAGTTGATTGGTTTAATTTATTAAGAAATTCTGGTTTTCAAGGTGCATGGGCATAAGATGCAATGAATAGTTGCGCATCCTTCAACAAACCGAATGGATTCCAACCCCCAGGATCATGTATGATCAATAAGCTTACATGAATACAAGAAGAACTCAACAGGAAACCCCCAAAAGCACTAACTTTGTAGGTGGAAGAGGTCATGGCTATAACTTAGGCCTAGGAAGACAAACATTCATTGATGAATTAATTGCTAGGTTTGATTCTTCTACTGGAGCTCTATAGCGAGGACCATCTTCTGTTAGAAGAATCCTTGTTCCTCCTAGGCTGTAGACATCAGTGTCATCTCTGGAGAGATCGGCAGGAGCTGCAACACCATCTAGTTTCCTTGTGGAGTGGACTCCAGGGGATAGGGGAAATTCTATGGGGGTAGGTGGAAGATAGGAGGTCTATCGAATCAATGGGTAGGATGTTACTAAAGAATAGTGGTTGCAGTTTCGACAAGAGTTTGAAGATCATAAGAAGCGAGAAAATAAAGAGGAAGAGGTAATCATGAATAATGAACCTCGCCATGACGATCGTGAATAAGTAGTAGGGAACAATGATAAAGATTTTGGATACCTTCAACATGAGGAGATAGTCGCCACACTTCAGTTCCCTATTCAAAAAACTATTGGATAGACCCCTATGAAAAATATTTCACCTTCAGTACTACCGCACTTTCATGGGAATTCTACCGAGGATTCAGATGAATTCCTCTTCGATTTCGACATTCTCTGTCAAAGTTATGACTATATCTCTAGTGAAGAGAAATTGAAATTATTCTCCCCCACCTTGAAAGATAATGCCTTACGATGGTTTATGAGTTTGGGTGGAGAAACTATTACAACATGGAATCAGATGAAACAAGTATTCTTGCGAAGTACCAATAATATTGCAGAACAAAGGATAAGAGAGAAGAACTATTTAAGATGGTGAGAAATATGATGCAAGTTTGGAGGATTTTGTGGAGAGGCTTATGTATAATTTGCAGAGATCAGGCCATACCACTATTGGAAGGGATGTCCCCAAGATCATTTTGCTGCGTGGAATAAGATAAGACTTCCTTGACATGCTTAATCTGTTAGGGAAATGATACATATCCAAGGAACCTTTCGATCATATTGTGGACTTATGTCGACAATGCTCTAGAGAGTCTTCTAGAACTAGTAAAAGGGATGAATACGTCTTCTCATGAGCACATAAGTCATCTAGTGGAGGGGCTACTTGGGCAGAGATAGGAAACTTTCTTAAGAATTTTAAAACTGACATGATGATTTCCATTTCTTCGCAACTGGATGTCATGAGAGAAAAGTAGTAACAAGCGGTCAAACATCTGGTACTTGGAGTATTCTTCCCTAAGTGTAGGAAGAATCACCCACTGAGAGAGTGCCCGATTGATAAGGTGGAGGTACGTGGCCTGTGCAAATTAGAACATGACACTAAGGATTTCCGTTCACTGCTAAAGGCCAAAGTAGTCTTTCAAGCATCCACTGTGGACACAGAGCAAGCCTGTTTTATCTCCTAGAAGAAGCCATGGTAACCTCAGATTCTAGGTATAAAATCAGATCCTACACCTTTCAATTCCTGGAATAATGTTAATAATCATTTTCCTTCATAATTTTCATATCCTAATACATAGTGGCACCAACCTTCACAACCTACAATGCAATATCCGACCCCTTGGAATTCATGGGCACCACATTGAAACCAATAAGCCCCTTGGTCTCTAGGATGGAGAAACCCTTATCCAGGGGACCAGTTTCCCCATAATCAGGCACCCTATCCATAGTATTAGCAACCACAATTGCAACTCTCCAATAATGATACACCAATGGGTGCACCACTCCATTCTCAATTTCCCACTCAACCTAACCCCAATCCTAATAATAAGGCAGTGCAAGAATGTGAAACCTCTAGTATTCCAACTTATTCCATTTCCCCTATCTCTTGCAATGATTTACATTTATGATCAGGCAGGGTAGTGGAAGCAATCGTCATTGAGGATGTTCCATCCTATGTGACTGAAAAAGGCCATGAATCAACAATTTGAAAATTCATTTAGTATAGCAATCCCCATTATTGAGGATGCTGAAACACCAAATGAAACACCATTTGAAACACCGATTGAAACACATGATGAAACATCAATTGAGACACTTGCAATGACACGTACTAAGACTCAACCTACACATTTTTTGAGAGAACCACCGTATCCTGAACGATTAGCCTTGCAAAAAAAAGTGGAACAACCTTGTTTCAACCTTTTAGGAGAGTTGAAAAATATTTATGTGAATATTCCACTATTACAAGAACTACATGATGTATCATCTACGCTAAGACCATTAGAGATATAGTTGTAAAAAACCAGGAAGGAAGCTTAAGGATACTCTTACAGTGCATGTAATGGGAAATTTATTTGAACTTATGATGGGGAGGGATCCACTGGATAAATATGTTGACCTAGGAAACCCAACTGTTACAGTATATATTGGGCAGACCCAGATCCCTAATATTTTGGTTTATTTAGGCGCTTCAATAAATGCTATGACGATTGAGAATGTAAAGAAATTGGGAATTGATGATCTTGGGCCTACCCCAACCATATTGGAAATGGCTAACAGATCCACTATTAAACTAGAAGGAATCTTGGATGATATGGTAGTCTCTACTGAATCATAAGAATACCCTGTAGACTTTTTTGTTTTACAACCTAATTCATAGCTAGAGGGACACCCATTAATTTTAGGAAGACCATGGATAACCATAGTAGATGCATGCATCAACTGTAGATTATGATCCATGACTATTTCTGATGGAATTCCTATAAACAACTTGACCTTATATCCTCCAGCCAAACCTAGCTCGGACGCTGAAATTCCATTATGGATGAATTTGGAGGAGGATGAATATATTCAACCATTATTAACAATTGGGAGGGCATTAAATTTCAAAATAGAAACTGAAGATGACACCATCTATAATTTTATTAGCGAGCCTATGTATGTCACTCGAAAAGCATATCATATCCTGAAAAACAACTTAAAAGAACAAGAACAAGAAGAAATTACAGAAGAAACCTTAGTCAGTAACACTGAAATAATTCTAGTAATTGAGAATTCAAAGAGTGTTTGAGTAGAAATCAAACCAAGGAAAACATTGAACATTAATCCGAATCTCAAAACCGATGAACTGGAACGTCTCGTTACACTACTGAATGACATAAAGGGCCTTTGCTTGGAAATATACAGACATGAGGGGTACCCCATCAGGATTGTGTACTCACAATATTTATATCAAGAATGATTAAAGCTCGTATGCCAACCTCGACGCAGAATGAAACCAAATTTAAGAGACATTGTGAAGGAAGAAATCCTGAAACTTTTGGAGGCAGGATTTATTTATCCTATTTTATACAGTGAGTGGGTTTCCCCACTAGTGATCGTACCCAAGAAAAATGGGAAATGGTGAATCTGCGTAGATTATAGAGAGTTAAATAAAGCAACACTGAAAGATAATTTCCCTTTACCATTCATAAATTAGGTTCTAGACACCCTGTCTGGAAAAATATTATTTTCTTTCCTGGATGGTTTTAGTGGGTATAACTAGATCTAGGTTTCCCTTGAAGACTAAGACAAAACCACCTTCACTTGTCCTTGGGTTACTTTTTCATATAGGGTGCTCCCTTTTGGGTTATGTAATGCGCTACCTACATTTCAACGATTTGTAATCAGGATTTTCTCTGAAATGGTAAATGATTGCATGGAAGTTTTATGGATGAATCTCTAAGGAACTTGGAAAAAGTTCTATAATGTTGTGAAAAAACTCACTTATCCCTGAGCACTGAAAAAGTGTCATATGATGATGAGCGTTGGTCATTTTATCTCTGCTGCAGGAATCTAAGTAGATCCGACTAAGATAAAGGTAATTGCAAATATTCCTACTCATGTGTTGCAGAAAGAGGTACGATTTTTTCTTGTTCATGATGGCTATCATAGGTGATTTATAGAATTTTTTTCCAAATTGGAATCCCCTTTGTTTACTTTACTGATGAAGGATGCAAATTTTTTTTAGGTAGAGGCATGCCAGGAAGTGTTTGTAGAACTGAAGAAACGGTTTTCTACAACACCTATCTTAAGAGGGCCTAATTGAGCCCTGCCTTTTCATATTTCTTCCGATGCTTCAGGTACAACCATTGTAGTAGTTTTGGGACAACAGGATGGTCCCAACCCATACGCCATATACTATGTTAGTAAGAATCTGGCTCCTGCTTAATCGGACTATACAGTAATTGAAAAAGAGTTCCTTGCCATTGTTTATGCCATTCACAAATTTAGGAATTATATTACTAGATATTCTACTTTTGTACATACTGACCACTCAGCTATTAGATATTTAATGAATAAACCTATTACTAATGCTAGAATGACTAGGCGGTTCCTTATACTTTAGGAATTTGATATAACCATCGTTGAAAGACCAGGGAAGGAGAATGTGGTTGCAAATTTTCTTTCTCGATTGACTAATAATGATGATGATTACCCAGTCGAAGATTCCTTTCCCGATGAACACTTGTTCACAATATCAACTTATTCCCTATGGTACGCTAACATTGCCAATTATTTTGTTGTAGGTAGACTTCCACCGCACTTATCCAAACAAGAAAAGAGAAGGATCATACAACAGAGTGTGATATACTGTTGGATTGGAGGCCACCTCTTCTACATAGCACTTGATTTGGAAATCAGGCGTTGTGTGAGGGAGGATGAGATCCACAACATTTTGAAGGCCTTCCATGATGAGACCTGTGGGGGGAATTTTTGCCGAATAAAGAAATGGCCATAAATAATTAAGGATGGGTTATTTTTCGTCAACCATGTTACAGGACGTGAAGAAGTATGCTCAAGGCTATGACAAATTCCAGAAAATGGGACAACCGAACAAATTGGATGAAATTCCACTTCAGCCATAGTTAGTGGTTGAACCCTTTGATAGATTTGCTCTGGAATTTGTAGGGCCTATCAACCCTCCATTAAGACAGAAGGTTTATATCTTGGTTTGCAATGATTATATGACTAAGTGGGTGGAAGTTGTGTATTTGGTAAAATCCAATGATCAAGCTCTAATATATATTTTTATATGTAGATATCTTCACCCGCTTTGGAGTAACCAGAGAGATCGTAACAGATGGAGTACCGCAGTTTGTGTCACGTTATATAAAGGCCTTATTTTAGAAATACCATATTCAACATTGAGTAACCTCACCATATCATCCATAAGCCAATGGCCAGGTGGAAAGCACGAACAAGGTAATTGAGTCAATCCTTACAAAAACAATGAAGAGTCACCGTAGGGATAGGGATGAAAGGCTTCAAGAAGCATTATGGGCCTATCGTACCACATGGAACGACACTACATGTTTCTCCCCATATGCACTGGTGTACAGAAATAATGTTGTTTTTCCTATTGAGCTCGAAATCAAAACCTTGAAGACAACTATAGAGGAAAACCTGGACCTAACAAAGGCTCAGAAGAACTGATTGAACCAATTGAATGAATTAGATGAAAAGTGTACCGTTTTTGTGCATCACACAACATTAATTCAACAACAACGCTCCAAATGGCATGATAGATTTATAAAGAAGAAGGTATTTTGCAAAGGAGATTGGGATTTGATGTATGATTCATGGTTCAAAAGGGATTTTAAAGGAAAGTTACACACAAGATGGATGGGACCCTTCAAAATAGATAAGGTATTTGACAATGGAACCTTCCGTTTGACCACTGTTGATGAAAATAAGACACCTCTATTTACAAATGGTAATCAACTACAACTTTATCATAAACCTATCTCGAAGGATGTGTTTATCTGTCAGGTTGCAGCTGATCTGGACTGTCAACTGGTACAGGAACAAGTTTTTTTCCGTTGTTTCTGAATATTTTTAAATCTTCTGCAAATTTCACACAGAAATTGTATATAAATAAATTGTTTGATTTCCTTTTGTTTTTTTAAGCTATGATTGGTTTGTTGTTTTTGAGAACTGTGAATAGAAATTCACATGAAGGTTCATGCAGAAGAAACAGTCATGACGGGCCAAGTGATTGCAGGATTCTGAACGACCCTTCTCGATTAGTATTACTCATTGAAAGAGGAAGTGAACAAGATTGCAGACCTCTGCAGGAAAGTTGTCATTTTCCAATGCTTTTATTAAGTTCTGTTAAAATTCTTTAGCAGAAAATCCATCAACTGCTTATTTTTATCCATTGTAATTCCACTGCAACTCTGCTATTTATCCCAGTAGAATTGGCCATTTTCTGCTACAAATCCACTATTTTTCCCACTAGAATTGGCCATTTTTCGCCACAACTCTTCTATTTTTCCTACTAAAGTTGGGCATTTTCCGCTGTAGCTCCACTACTTTTTCCACTAAAATTGGTCATTTTCCATTGCAACTCCGCTACTTTTTCCACTAAAATTGGCCATTTTCCACTGCAACTCCACTACTTTTTCCACTAAAATTGGCCATTTTTATGCTGCAACTCCAATATTTTTTTCCACTAATATGGCCATTTTTTAGCTGCAAATCTGCCACTTTTCCTCCCATTTTCGATGTGACTCCGCCAATATTTTCGCTAAAAGTCTCACTAAAATTCCTCTGCATCGAGGGCATATTTTCAACTAAATATTTATGCTTCATGATGAGATCCTTCCAACAATCCATCACTCTGCTACAATCCCTCCACTCGTCTAGGAAATCAATGTGAACACGAATGGGCTCAACCTATTTAATGTATGACAACTCGTTTGTTCTGCAATTGCGCGTGCGTAGTTATACCCCTCTTGATAGTTCGACATCAAAGAAAACCATATCGGGAAAATGACGGCTCGGGTGATGATGATTAGGTACAAGTTCTGATTATGAGTATGATCAAGTGTGAACTGATATAGTAGTAATGATTATATTCTACCTTTTTAATCCCTGTCGGTCTCTTGTAGCCAATAAATTATCTTCAAATATTCCACTTGCACTTGTTAACGACCGTCGACCTATTCAAACCTGCATGATAATCCGTTAAGACATCCCATTCTTAACTCCGCCAACTTTTCAAAATATGAATATGAACCCTTGCTATCCAATTACTATGTTCGATTGTTGCAGCTCTAACGATTGATACTACAAATTGCTACATTCACCATCACAACTAGCCAAGGAAAAACAATATGGGTCCTCCAGGAAGATATGAACCCAATAATTTAGACGCCCTGCGTGCAAACAAGGAAGTCTTTTCCATATTTTGGGAAGCTGTATGGATTGAATATTTTGAAAGACTGAATGGTTTTCATGAAGAGGCAAAAATATAGTTCGCCATGAACTTGGCTGAAGAACATTCAGAAACCAGAGGATTAAGAATAGATTTATCTGAATGGGCTTTAGCAGAAGTCATAGGATTGCCCGGGATTGGGAATCGATGGTTTTCCTAGAAAATACATAACTTGACAGCAGTTGAAGAGTTTCTAGCAGTAGGGGAGCAGGTGCAACCAAAGTCTAGAGGAATAGCGCTCGAGGCATTACCAAGACCCTGGGACCAGGTCACCATCTTCCTAAAAAGGTACATTACATGCGAATGAAGATATAGAATTGTATACATTTATGATTTTGTCCTACTTTCCCATTTACGCAATGATAGACTGTTAAAAATTCCATTTTATCTTTTATGCACACTGCAAAATATGGCAAACTATTTTAATACATCTAGGAACCCATTGTCTTCTGTCACAAACCATGGGTTAATTCAACTGCCGGTGCAAATATCTTTGGCACGACATAACCTAACACAGGAGAAATTTGTTGCTGGAGATGGGGTGCATTGGGCACATGTAGTAGGACATATTGGAGGAAGAGAGGTTGAACATAGCTCCTTAGGTTTAGCTGGGGGGATGGGTGTAGAGTTGGAAAAAGGTGGATATGATCGGGAAGAAGACTTAGGGGGAGCTGCAGCAACAACAAAACCCATGGAGGTAATGGTTGGGGCAATAGTGGTAATAGAATAGGCTATGCCATTAGTAGCTACAGTAGCAATAACAGAAACAAAATTTGGAATAGTTGTAGAAGCAACGAACAGATGCTGGGGCTGCAAATGCGGCAGTAGAAGAGGAAAAAATTGTAGATATAGGGGATTTTCGAGAGATAAGCCCTCAAGTTGTTGAAATTGAATGTTCCTCTGAGATAAGAGGAACTATAATTGAGGAAGAATAACTCTTGGATGAAACAAGAGAAGTCTCTACCCTTCTTATGCCACAGAGAAAGAAGAAAAGATCAACAACAAAAGGACAATCACCTGGTCTTACAAAAAGAAGAAGGACCAGAGCTTCTTGGGCAGCAAAGGTGGTGAATGTTGAAATCCATATTTTAAGACCTAGGTTACCTGCTGAAACACAAGAACCAGAGGGAAATATACCGATGGAAGCCACCAATCTACAAGAACCTGCCGAGGGCCAAACCCAGTTAGAGGTTGTATGAAAATGAGTTGTTGAAAGAGGATGTGCATACACTTAGAGAGGAGTTATAGGGATGGAAGGAATATAGTAAAAATCATGTTACATGAGGCTTGGAAATGTTAGAAGAAGTTGCTGACTAGTTGGGAAACCCACATTCCATTTCAGAGAATGAGGAACTTTTATGCCCCGAATGTGGGGATTTTTTCAAATTTTCAGGATACAAGGTTGAGAAGACAGAAATATCAACTTGGAAATTGGCACATTTAGGCCGAGGGAGAGATGAGACACTAATTAAGGAATCAACAAAGGAAACCAAGCTGGAAGAGGATATGATTCATGATCAGGAATTATAAGAAGATGAGGCAGTGCAGACTCAACATTCAGGGAGTACTGAATTTCTTCCTTCGAGAAGCAGTTATGAGGACACTAATATACTTTCGTATCAAGCGCAACAATCAGGTGACACAGAGATAGTCTAGGAAAAAAATTGACAACACAAGAGACTGAAAACATAGCAGGTTTCTGAAACACAAGAACCAACATCCTCAAAGTATGTTTCTAAAGCTGCTACTCAGACTGAAGCTGCTAAGGAGGAAGTACAGGAGTTGAATGATGTTACACAAGAACCAACGTTCTTAAAGCCAATTGTTGAAGGTGCAATTCAAACTGAAGCTGTTGAGACCGATGAAGCAACAATTCAAGCAGCAGCCACTAAGAATTATGAAATGACAATTCAAATTGAAGCAATAGTAGTAACTAAAACTCAAGAGGAATCAAGACAGACAGAAACTGTTGAAAGACAAGAACTAATAATACAAAAGAAAGCTGCAGTGTCACTAAAATCAGTCACAAATGAAGATATGCAAGAATTGTCATTATTGAAGCTTGAGGTAAGTAAATGGAAGTATCATGTGAGTCAATATGATAAAGGAATGATTTCTATAACCGAGCATAAAAATACTATTCAGCCAAAGAGGAAAAGTGGGCCAAAGAGATTTTCCTCCAAAAAATTTGTTGGGAGAAAATGCAGGAGGAATTGAAAGAGTTAAGAAAATTCAAGGCTATACAGAAAGGAAAGGAACACATGCTTACCTTAAATTAGGAGTTATTGAGCTGTAGATCTCCATATCCATCCCATCCTTTGTTTCTTTTTGAATAGATTCCCCTGTTCAAAATAAAATATTTAAAAGAAGGGACGCCTTGGAAAATTGTGACACCCACCAGTTCCTGGAGACTTTCACCCAGAGTGATTTTTTTGAGCAAAATGTATTGTGTGGATTGTACTTGCATGAGAAGCCATGTTTGATGGAATCTCAATCCAATCTAGTTCCTCATATTGGGGATAATCATTTGAGAGCATTTACTTTTGTCACTAATCATATGCATTGGTGGGATGCCTCTCAAACCATTCATAGGAATGAGGAAAACTCCACTTTGTGGATTTGTGGTGAACCTCAGGCTCCTATACCTTTGATTTCCAGGTATAAGAAATATCTTTCATCACCCGAGAAGGTCAATTAGTTGGTTGCATTCCAACATAAATTAATTTACACTTGTGTTAGTTTGATATCTCGGTAAGAGGACTATGCCTTGAAAGGGAGAAATCATCGATGGGAGGTTTCTCCTATATCTTTAAAGGATCTTTAAAGGAAAAGGACCCATATTGCTTTGAAAATTTTAAGTATGCTTTGTCTAGAGTGCCAGGTTATGTTAAGTGCATGGAGACATGTGGTCCAAGCTAGCTAGGCTTGAAATATAGATATCCTCTCATCTGGTGGCCAAATAAGAATTACAAGAATATTTATAGGATGACCAAGAAGGAAGAAAGAGGTTTTCAGGGTAATTTGATCATAATTAATGAATTCTTGCAGGAAGGAGAAAGATCAGAGTCTTCCTTTAACCTTACCAACCTTGACAGGAAAAGTCTTGAGTCTGGCTAAGTTTTGGAGTTGTTGCATGAAGAAATGCAATTGGATAGTTGGGGGAGATGTTGGGCATTGAAATTACCCTTTTTTCCTTACTTTATTTATCCCTTTTCTTGTTTTTGTCTCCAAGTTACAACTGAATATTTATCCTTTCCAAGAAAACAAGCATGAATTCCTAAGGTATAAATCATTATTACTTATTTCATTAATGCTTGATTTTACTCATAATTATGAACTTTATATTTCATCTGCACTAATTTGTCATTGGTTCATAAGAAAGGTTCAGAATCTCCAGGTTTCCCAAGTGTAACAACTCACTGCATTCGAAGATGGATGATGGTAGATGTCAGTTGACCATTTGATGATCTGGTCCAAACTGTTGATGAAATAATCTCATATGTCATTCCACTCATCTAGTTGAAACTTCCTGAGTATCTTTCCTCGTTAGCTGGAACACGATTCGGCCTATGGAACAGTTCGAATTAAAAGCTCATTCATTTTTGTGAATTGATCTTATGCAATGTAATTATAGATGTAACAATTCTTGTTTAATTCGGCAGCTTGAAGGTCATACATCTTCATGGCTGCTCGATATTGATGTAATTGAACTGTTCCATTTTCTGTATAAGTATGGACAAGAAATTGGAGGCATGGGTTGGCAATTTGATAGAGATTATATCAGAGGAGACTGCAACTGTATTTTGATTATTATAATAAAAGGAGCAACAATTCTCAATACTGTTTTGTTGTCTATTTTGTCAATCCTTCCACAACATCTATGTTCAAAGTCTAGGGACCGCCTTCTTACAGAGTTGTTGGTAGTAGTAGATTGTTTAGTTTAGTTATATTTGTTTAGTGTGAGATTTCAGTGTGATGCATTCATAGACAACTGCAACAAGATTCATTAAACAATTTCATTATTATATTTTGCTTTGGCTTTCTATAATAGTGTGGTGTGACAGTTGACTGTGTAGGATAATCCTTTCCCTTATGAAAAGTGTGTTAATTAGTACTAGCTGTTACATACATACTCAACTCCTATGTAGCATTATCATTTTCCTTTCTTAGAGTTTGATGAATTAGATAGACCATTGCCTTTATGAATTGGTTGTTTTGATTGATGGTTTTTGATTGTTCTGATTTGGTAAAATATGATTTAAATTTCTAAAAAAGTAATTCTAGGTTGATTCATTCTTAGATTATAAACCGTAGGATTTATATTGTAGGAATCATAAATCCTTTACAATTCCTAGATTAATGATTTAATTTGGTTTTCTACAGGAAGCTGAGTTGACTAAGCAGTGATTAGGATTGAATGATTTGTGTTTTATTCATCATCTACTGAAATGTTTATGCATATATTTTGCGAGTTACCTTTGAAATAAATAGACTTCCCTGGGTTGACAACTTATATTGAGCACTCTGCTTGTTACGAAAATTAATGAGTATATAGAGTGACCAACAACTTCCTGGGGTATTTGTATCCCCAGGTGCCAAAACATGCTCAAATAAGAGAATCACTCTAAATTAAATGCTCGAGTGAGCTGGATGGAGGGTGCTATACCCCATTTAATCCCTAGAATGTTGTAAAATCCCTCAACTCCGTCCTCAAAGTATGAAAATTCCTTGCATGGAGGATGTCTTTCCTATGAGGAGATAAGGTCAGGGAGAGCAGGTTCCCACTGACCGAAGGGATAGGATGGTGTCCAAAGTGGCTACAAATGAAGACTAGTGTCTTGTAGTTGAAGCAGAGGCTATAAGATCTTGTAAACAATATATGGAGCCATGTGACCCGGTGGTCAACCCTTAGGGGCCCCAGACGCCAACCTTGAGGTTAAAAACCCCTAATAAAGGGTAGTTAATAGTTCGATTAATCCATAGTACCCCTAAAGGATGACCAAAGGGCCCAACCATGGCCACCATTTCTTGATAACACCCCTCTTGGTAAAAACAATTGGCCCTTTCTCCCTAAGGTACACTTGAAGGTGCACCAGGTACAGGTGCATCGTAACACTGGCTCCAACTGTAGGACGGGTGCTCTTCCTGGGATTTCTTGAGAACATGTGAATCTAGTGGTACCTTTAGACCTAAACACATATAACATGTACAATAGGATTAAAAGCATCTAAGGGAAAACACTTTCTTCTTGCCTTGTTCACAAACTGAGGTAAACAAACTAATAACAATGAAAAGTAATTATATGATGAAAATACGTCAAATGAAATGCACGACAATATGCCTAATGCAAATAACCTAACCTAAACCTCATATCCAAAATAGGTTAAGTAAAATCATACCACCAATGTAACCTTATGAGTAAGCAATTCATACGTGATATCTTACCTTTGTCCTTTAATGTAATCCATGACAATACCTCATAGATGATATGTTGAGTTTGTACTAGGATCTTTATCTAGGTGAGGTCATGAAATCATACCTTCTTAAGTACCTAGAAGACTTGAAATTGGTTCCGTAGATAAGTATCGCTTTGTAAATCTTTGTTGATCCATGCTTCTAGAGGACTTATATATGGGACACCCTCATCATACATGTCTTCTAAGAAAAAATTCTTCTTGAAATTAGCCCATAAATCATGAACTTGGGAGGCTATTTGTAGAGTCATATCTCGCAAATATTCATATGTGAGCCGCAACTTGTCTATGCATTTACTCAAGAATCTCTTTGGACATACAAGTATATTGCTTATATTTTTCACAATCATGTTAGTAACCCCAATAATCCTGGAACTTTTGAAATTGTCAACAATATAATTCATACATTCATGCTTCAAATGAAAAGATAAACAATAAATATTATGAAATCGAGGGATGAAAATCATACCTGTCCACCTACCTTCCTCGATCTTGTTGAGATGTATCATTATGAGCTTACCGATGTAGGGTAGAGTGGGATGAACAACTTCTTCAATGCTTCTTAAGGAGTACAACTGAGATTGATAACCTGGGCCCATCATATACTAAGTATATACAAAAGGATACTTTGTGCAACATGCTTCCTTTCTTCAAGATGAGTATGATGGAAACATCATGGAAGAATCACCAGAGATACAAGGTCCAATATCTTTTCACTTTTCATCACAAGGGACCATTTGCATATGACAACTATCTACAAGGTCTCGCAATGTTTAATATTACGTTATAGTGGCAGATGTTGAAATTATTCAAATAACTGAGAGGGGGGGTGAATCAGTTATTTTTAAAGCTTAAACCATTTTCAATATTTAAAACATTATTACTGATTACAGATTTACAGTTATGATAATGCAGCAAATATAACAAAAGGAATGATGATCATCAATCACACGCACATGATAGAGATAGGAAAATTTCATCTTTATTTGAGCACCTACACAAATGAGGCTACAACCTCTATTTTACAAATTCCTTCTTGTGGAGAGAACCAACCCTCATGTTTTTATAGCACCCACTAAAATAACATTCTCCATATACAACTGGGTGGAAGCACCAAATTCCACTTGTACAGGATCCAAATTGTACATAGAATACAACATGTTTTTAAAAAAAAAAATTAGTACCACCCTACCACCCTTTTTCCTTAGATTTAAACATGTTCATTACAATATGTAGAAAAATAGATATAACAATGCATACCAACTTTGTCCTGATCTACTTCTAGATTTTTTATGCACCTTGGTTCCCCTCATTCCCTCTATTATGGATATTCTTGAAAGAACTCGGAGTCCTTTTTCATTTTGCAATCCCCACTTTGACGATGATCCATGCACCAACTCTCTGTCTGCAGAGAGCACACCAGCTAGTCTTCACCCACATCCTCTTATACTTATCAATCTTTAAACCCTTCACCTGTTCGTATGCCTGACTGTTCATCTTCATAACTGATCAAAACTGTTCAATGCCTTCTGATAGACAAGGAGTCCAATCGATGTGTAATCATAAGTTTCTGCAATGCATCTTCGCAATTTTCCTTTTTTCCGGAAAATTAGAGTTTCTGCAGTTCTGGTTTTGCAGGACTTCTTCTGCACTGTAAATTTGGTGCGACCTCTCTACTGACCATTGATCTGAAATAGGACTTAACAAACACCTGATTCCTACACATCCTTTTCCACAAAATCCTTTCACGCCATCAATTTCTTGTGCACCATTTCCTGATCGTCGATCTTAGATCAGATGCGGATGCCAAATCCCAGGTTTTCAAAATTTGTTTAAACAACTTCCACAATTTCCACTTTCTGCCTCTCGCCTTTCGATTTTTTCCTTCCGCATTCTATTGGTAGACACCGGGTTGTAGAAACCCATATTATTTTAGACTTTGATTTCTCATCTTCTGCATTCCGCCTTCCGCTTTGCACCTACCGTTTTTTGCCTTCCACATTTCACTAGTAGACTCTGGGTTGCGGAAACCCATATAATTTAAGAATTTGATTTCTCATTTTCCACATTTCGCCTTCTGCTTTTATTCTGAACTGTTGATTTATTTGTGGGTTCACTCCTAACCATCATATTTGTTCATCATATTTTCTTTCAAACTTTGCGGATTTACAAAGGTGCACAAGCCATGGATTCTTTTAAGTCCTTTGCTTATCCAGATCATATGCTTGGAACTATGTGTTGCCATCGATGACAGCCATATCACAATCTGATCTGTTTCCATATGATCGTAAAAACTATCATAATTTTAACAATCTCCCCCTTTGGCATTGATGGCAACCTTCAAATTTCACATGTTGGAAGAACTTTCAGTAGGTTGGAAATACTTTAGTCAAGTTCTAATTTAGTAGAACTGATAAATCTAATCAACCTGACCAATGTCCCAGGAAACGCTCAATGAACTGGATATTAGAATAATTTCGCGTCTAGCCTCTGTGTTAACTCACCTCCCATTTCAACGAATGAAATGATTGATAACCCTTGGATCTAGATCCACACGCATCTACGGTGGACTCCAAATGTTATAGAGTAGATTACATTAAAATTTTGCTCCCATCCTGATTGTTAACTCACCTACTAGTTGAATCTATGGAATCGTTGAGGACTGTCAGATATAGATCAACAATGGACTTCAAATACCATAAGGCAGACTTCATAAAAAATCTGCACACATCATAATTTTATTAATCCGCGCTAGTTCTCCCAGTGAAATCACTATCAGTCGTTGATATGCTTCCATGATCAACCTCATCCATTTATCACCCTTCTCGGTGATTAGTTTCCGATTTCACAACTCAATGCCTTTTTTATCCTCCTCGCTCTTTCAACCAACGAAATTCCTTCCGTCCGTCGATTTTTTGCACATTCATATCTACACCACACAATCCTCAAGCATATGAATGAGGAATATCGGCTTATCTTGTTCGCAATTCTAACTTGTGAAAACCTACCATAATTTTAACATTCTCCCCCGTTGACATCAATGTCAAAGAAGACTCTATAGCATAGCTCCCCCTATCAAAGTGGACATGTTAGTTGGAATAAGATATGATGCGCAACTTCTGGTGTAGATACTCAAATTGTGTCTTTGGTAAGGGTTTAGTGAAAATATCAAAAATCTATTCTGTAGAAGGAATAAAATTCAATTGAACCACTCTGTTTGTAACCTTCTCCCTTAATAAGTGATAATTAATAGGTATGTGCTTAGTCTTGGAATGACAGACTGGATTTTTGGACATACTACTGGTGCTAGTATTATCACAATGGAGAGGAATGGGATCAACATATTTTACCTCCAAGTTTTCCAATTTCTGGATCATCCAAAGTATTTGTGTACAACAGGTGGAAGAAACAATGTATTCAGCTTCTGTAGTGGATAAAGACACCGATCCTTTATTCTTACTCAACCATGCAACTGAAGAATCACCCAAGAAGAATGCACCTCCACTTGTGCTCTTTCTTTCATCCAAACAATTTGCCAAATATTTATGTAGCGCCATATTATAACAAGTGTACCCTTTACTGTTTGCATCATATCCTAAGAATATACCTTCATCGTCCATGTCAGGGTAATTTTTAGCAGCGAAATTTTGCCAATTGGCTATTTTTTGGGTTTTTTTCAAAAAATAAATTCGCTTTTTAGTGTCTAATATTGCATATATTTACATAAAATAGGGTTTTTTTTATCATAATATTCACCAAAATTTACACATTTCAGTGTTAATTGTATGTTTCATATTTAATATTTGCCTACCTATCTATAAACATGTTTTTTTCAATCCAAAGAATCACCTAGAATACTATACTTAAGTATAATATTACAATCCTTAAAAAATACCTTGAGCCCTGTTATCATATTTCCCAAGATGTTCATAATTTTTTTAATATAACATTTACTTCCAAAGACTTTAAAGTGTTTGATAGAAGCAGGTCTTCCAAGCCATAGTTCATAAGGAGTCTTATCACTGTTTGGCCTAAGTGATATTTGTTAATAATATGGACAGTTGTGTGAATTGCCTCTACCTAGTATGTCTGAGAAATATTCCTTTCATTCATCATTGATCTTGCCATCTGTTGTACTGACCTATTCTGTCTCTCAAATACTCCATTCTGCTGTGAAGTCCCTGGGATAGTGAATTCTCTTTTAATTCCATTTTTATCACAAAACTCTTTGAAGTCTCTTGAACTGAACTCTCCTGCTCTATCGGATCTTACTGCCTTTAGTCTCTTTCCTATTTGATTCTCAGTCAGAGTCTTACAAATTTTGAACTTTTCAAACGCTTCTGATTTTTATTTCAGAAAATAAACCCATGTAAGTCTAGAATAATCATCAATGACCAACATAAAATATCTTTCTCTTCTTGTGCCTTCCTTTCTTGATGGTCCACACAAATCCATATGTACTAATTGAAGTGGTTTGTCTATTGATGTGAAGTTCTTGGATTAAACTGTGTGTGAGTCAATTTTCCCATTTGACAAGGTTTACAAACAAAGTCATATGGATTTGATATTTTTGGAAGATATTTTACTACCCCATTGTTCACAAGCTTGATTATATGATCAAAGTTTAAATGTCCATGTCTCCTATGCCAAATCCATCTTTCATCATACTTATTTAGATGACATTCTTCTTTTCCTTCTTTTAAGACGTAGACATTGTTTTTAGTTCTTATGCCTTTTGCAACCAATTGTCTTGAGGGTACAAATTTTATCTTGCTATCTTTAGAAGTGAAAACAACTTCACATCCTCTATCATAAACCTGACTGACACTAAGAATATTATGTTTTTGTCCATCTACAGACAACACATCTCGGGATTTCCCTTTGCCATTACTCAACTTTACCATTCCTTTTCCTTTGATTTTCCCTAGAGCATCATTTCCAAAAGTTACATTTCTTGATTTATTTCCACTTAGAGACAAAAACTTACTTTTATCATCAGTCATGTGTTTGGAACATCCACTGTCAATATACCAAGGGCCTTTTTTCCTTTGAACATAAAGCACTAAGCCACATTTGTTATTTTATTTCTTCTTCCAAACTTTATCACTTTCAACAGAGTAATTCACTCTTGGGTTTGTTTTGTAATCCTTCAGATGACAATTTGAAGCCTTGTGTCCAAAATTATGACAAACATAAAATTCTGGCTCATTGTACAGTATATCAAAAGAGTTGTTATATCTTTAATCTAATAGAGAGTTAAGGGAAAAAGAATTTGAAATCCAAAAAATGCAAGGAAATGAATCAACCCTGGAAATATCCTTCACTAAGAACCTCAAGATGAGAAGCAGCAAAGGAGGATCCTCCTACCACAACCAGAGTAAATAATGAAGCTGATCTCTTGGAATTGCAGAGGACTAGGTAGTCCAAACACAGTGAAAGCGGTCAAAGATATGTTAAAAATGGACCCTATAGATATCCTCCTGCTCCAAGCGACCAAAATGGAAGAAGAAACTCTCCTCTCCCTCAATGGAGTGACTTGGAAAAAATAAGGAGGACACGTCGTCAGTTCCAGAGGAGTTTCTAGTGGTTTGGCCACTCTTTGGAACATGAATTACTTTATTCTCCTCGAATAATTCTAACCCAACATTGGATCTTCATGGAGCTACAACACCTTCCATCCAAGGTCATTATCGCACTCTTCAACCTTTACGTACCTGTGCACTACCTAGAAAAGAAAGAATAATGGAACTCTCTAGAATGATTATTGGAGATATACTCCGGCCCAAACATAATACTGATTGAGGACTTAAATCTGGTAAGGTTCTCAGAGGAAAAAAAATGGGGCTTCTTTGGGAGGGACTGCTTCATAAAACAACTTGAAGACCTCATACTTCAATGGGACCTCATGGACATCAAACCCAAGAAACGATGATACACTTGGATGAACAAAAGAGTGGCAGTAAAGCGTATTGCTTCCCGGTTGGATCAGTTCTTAGCCCAAATATGTCTCTTCTTGGAAGGAAATCTACTGCATTCCCAAATACTGGCTAATCTCGCTTCTGATCACAAACCCATCCTACTCTCTATCCAAAATGTTGAAAAGTTAGGGCCGATACCCTTTAGGTACAACCTTTAGTGGATCTCTACTCTTGGATTCTCTGAGACTGTGGGAAAGGCCTAGGGATAACCGGTTTTCGACACCTCAAGATTTGCATGGGAATAAAAGATAAAAAACACCTACGTAGCACTAAAGGAATGGGTGAAAACTAGCAACAATATCCCAACCAAGGAAAGGAAATAAGCGATCTCCTCCCTCCTAGAAAATCAAATGGATATGGAAAACAAGAAAGTAGAGTCTTACAATCTAGACCACAAAGTAAAATTACAATCCAACGCATATCAAGATTTTCACAAGGAAGAAGAGGACTGGAGACTCAAACCCCGTAGCACTTGGTTAAAATATGGGGACAGGAACACTACCTTTTTCCATAGACAAGAAAAGGCTATCCAATCTCATAACCATAGTGAAAAAATTCGATTGGAAAATGGACATATAGATAAAGGAAAGGACCATTTAAAATAGCAAGCGAACATCCATTTTCACAACCTCTTCCTTGAGAAAGGAGACGTGGATGGGGGCAACACCAAGGATTTCCTGGATAACATACCGGATCTGATCCTTCCTGCAGAGAATAAGAATCTCCTAAAGCCCATTTCAGAATCAGAGATTACATCTGTGATATGAGGCATGGATCCAGACAAAGCACCATGGTCAGATGGGTTGTCCAGACACTTTTATAGAGCCCGTTGGAACATTATAAAAAAAGGATCTGATAAGAATGATAACAAGTTTTTAGGAAAATCCAAAATTGGGGAAGGAACGAACTCTACGTTCTTGGATTTAATCCCCAAGGATACCAACCTAGGCACTTTCGCTCAGTTCATGCCGATCTCTCTGTGTAACGTCTCTTAAAAAATATGCTCCAAGTTGATGTCAAATAGATTAAAAAATATCCTTCATAAGGTAGTCTCCCATAATCAAGGAGGTTTTATCAAAGGATGACATATCCTGGACAATGTCATCCTAGTTCATGAAATGATCCATTCAAGCAAGGCACACAAGGAGGAAGGAATGATATTAACAAGTGGAATGCCAAACGTGTTCGACAGAGTCAATCACTCATTTTTGTACAGAGTTATGAAAAAATTTGGATTCAACATTCAATTTATAAGGCAAATTAAAGCTTGCATTGAGGGACTGTGGATAACTCACCTGATCAACGGAAGGCCTGCCAGATTCTTTCAAGCTACCCAAGGGATCATGCAAGGATGCCTCTCTCCCCGTTCCTTTATATAATAATTATTGAATCACTGAGGAGGAAACTGCAGATGGAAATGACGGCTGGGAACCTCTTAGGAATAAGAACGACTTAGGGAGTCAACCCTATAAACCATGCCTTCTTTGTTGACAACTCTCTCTTCCTAGGAGGAGGCATCATGAACATTACAAAAGCATTCAAAACAATCCTTCATTCTTACTGCACGGTATCAGGTGGGAAAATTAACTATAAAAAAATCCATTTATGGATGGAACGTGGAACATATGGCTCTTAAAAGAATTGCAAGAATGATGGGAATGCAAGGATTTGAAAAATGGGGAAGTTTCAAGTACCTAAGACTCCATATATCATCCGATGCATATAAATAAAATCATTGGTAGGAAGTGGATAATAAGATAAAGGAAAAACTTAGTGACTGGGGAGGACGATGGATGAATAAATCCAGGAAGATGGTGCTAATAAACTCAGTACTCTCCTCCCTCCTGATTTATTGGTGTTCCATATTACTAGCTCAAAATCCTTTACAGACAAAACCTCGAAGCATCTGAAAAATTTTCTGTGGAGAGGGGTGGAATTCTAGAATGGACTTCAGGGAAAAACCTTAAATCCTTATATGACATTTCAAGCTAGTCAGCAGATGGAATTTGGGAGAAATGGATCATCCCAAAGATCCCCCCTGATCCTTTTGACTGCCAAGAAATTCCTTATAAACCATCTTTCAGGTTGCGCGTCAATTCATACCTCTTACCTGTACAAGAGAGGGTGGGGGAAGACTGGAGATTATACTGTTGGACTGGGATATAAGCTTCTTCAAACTGAAAAATACCCCAAAATCTCAGCAGAAGCTATGTAAAATGGTTTGGCTTCTATTTGGACTCCCCAAAGTAAATTTATTTTCCTGGCTCCTTGGGCATAAAAAAAACTGACTGGGGAAAATTTGGTCAAAAGAGGCATCCTTGGTCCTCACTGATGTCCCCTTTATTGCAAAGCCTTGGAAACCATCGATCGTATTTTTTTGGAATGCAATTTCTCCTTGCAAGTTTTATGGACTTTCCTTCTCAAATACCTTCAGATTACAGTTCCCAACTACACTAATATTCCTCAACTCTTCACTTCATGGTAGAAAATATACCCTTCCCCTTTGAGACACAAGTCGGTGTGGAAACAAATCTGGCTGGCACTTCCAAAGTACATCTACTGGAAGATTTGGATAGCCAAGAACCGAGCCATCTTCAAGAACATCTCTCCCAACACAGTCCAAGTAGTTGGACAGGATAAATAACTCCTATTGAATTTTTAAAAGATTTAGGGAAGAACTTGGATTCCACTACCTCTGAGATGGAAAGGAAGTGGATAGGGTACTTTCCCCCAATAGACTATCCAAACCTTCTAAGTCCCCCAAAAAACACCCAACATTGGAAAATAATACTATGTAGATCCGAATTTGATATATGGAGGAAAGACCAGAATAAAAATTGTTTGTTCTTCGATGGAGATTCCAAAGGAAACCCGGGAGCAGCAGGTGCAGGAGGGGTTCTCTACTCCCATGAAGGAAACATTGACATCAGATAGAAATGGGGATTGGGGACCAAATCCAACAACTGTGTAGAATCTTTGTCTCTCCTAAAAGGATGCTAGCTAGCCCTACACTTGGTTTACAGGGAGATACTCATATTTGGAGTCTCTCTGATTCTCATCAGCGCTATAATACATGGACACACACTGCGTAATGTCAAATTAAACTCCTATATGGAGACAATTCAGATTTTTATCCCTAAATTTGGATCTATAAAATTCATTCACATATTAAGAAATACGAATGAGGATGTAGACAAAGCTGCAAATCACAGAGTCAATATTCTTGTTGGAACGATTAACACCACGGTTTGGAGAAAGGAAACACAACAGTGTAGTAAAATTTGTCACTGGAGAAAAAAAAGGCATGTTGATGGACTGGGTGCCATTTGAAAATCCTCCATGGCTCAACCAAATGTTACACGGGTTGGGAATGGAACTTTTGATTATTGAAGAAAATTTTGGAATGGAAGTTAATGCTAGTTTTTTGGGAATGGAAGTTAATGATGGGAAATTGTTACTGTTAATATTTCATATGCTATACTAGATTAAATAGTATTCAATTCAAAATCATAGCATAAACATATCAAGAATCACTGATATAAAAAAAATCACAAGATAGACATAGAATTTATCCTGGGAAACCCTCAAGGGGAAGAAAGATCCAACAAAACTTTCTCTATATAAGATGTATAAAAGAAAACACAAGAAACATGTGTTCTCCTCCTTCTGTTATGTCTCTGTCTCTCTCCTATGCACTACTCAAGTGAGTGAATCTGTGTTCAAATAAGAACCACAACTCCTTGATTTATACACAATGAGTCAATGGAATTTTACCCTAGACAATTCGACGCCTCTAAACTATCTGGGATGACTTCACCTAAGAAGAATCAAAACAATATATTATATTATTTATTAGGGTGCTAAAGACCCAACAAAAAATGGAGGCTTTACCTCGTGACTCTATGATGACCAAATATAATAGTAACACCCCGCCGAAGGAATAACAACATCTCCCTTAGGTTACATCATTAAAATATATTTAGAATATCCTTTGAAGTTACAATATTTCAACACTTTCCTGTAATGAGAAGGTTATTCTACTGATAACATCATCATAGACTATAGGAGAACAAAGAGACAATAATTATAGTAGTACATCGAGGTAATAATCTATACGTCATAGGAAGTTTTCACAATTAGTAAATGGAACAACTACTCTTCATCTTCTGCATCACATGATCACTTGATCCTCTTGTAGCAACGCTTTGATCTTTCGATCCTTTGTAGAAACACTTTGATATTCTTGATCCCTTACAGCAGCACTTCGATCTTATCGATCCTTCACAGCAGCACTTTGATCTTCTTGATCCTTTTCTGAAACACTTCGATCATCTCGATCCTTTGTAGCAGAACTTTGATCTTCTCGATCCTTTGAAACAACACTTCGATCTTCTCCAGTAGTACTTCAATCTTCTTGACCCTTGCAGTATTAATTCGATCCTTTTGACATTTTTTTGCAGTAGTACTTTGGTCCTTTCAATCCTTTGCAGTTGTACTTTGATCCTCTTGATCCTTTGCGACTGTGCTTCGATCTACTTGACCCTTTTTTGCTGTACTTCGATATACTTGATCCTTTACCACCATGCTACCTATAGTACACATGATCTATTTGTGGGATGATCAATCCCTATCACTTTAGGACCTGATTCCAAGGATGATGCAATCCTCCATTAGCATGATCCATGAAATCGACCAACTCAATCATCTACAACTAAATGTAGATCTCGACTGCACCTAGTGCCAATCCTATCGTCCATGAGGAATCATCGTCACACCATCCATACCACATAGGTTAGGACCACTTCCAAGTGAGTGTTATACTACAGTATCTATACTTACGTGTAGGCATACTCTTCCAAGCAAGAGTATTATCTGCAGAGCAGATCTCGACTGCATACAAATTTCATTCCATCATAGAACATCCATACCACACAGGTTAGGACCACTCCCAAGTGAGTGTTATACTACAACGTCCGCGATGACTTATCATAGAGCATCCATATCACTGAGGTTAGGACCACTCCTAAGTGAGTGCTATTCTATGGAATCTACATATGAATGTAGGAATACTCTTCATATAAGAGTATAATCTGCAACACAGATATCAATTGCATACAAAATGTCAGCCTTTTCATCCGTGAGGACTGATTGTAGAGCATCCATACCACAAAGGTTAGGACCACTCCTGAGTGAGTGTTTTTCTACGGTATCCACAACTGAATGTGGGTACTTTCCATGTGAGAGTAACATTTGCAGGGCCATCCTTAGGTATTAAGGACCAATCTCATGCACAGAGTGTTATAACTTCCATCCTCAAGTGAGGATACTATTGTCCACAAGTAAATATGGGTACTTTCCATGCGAGAGTAGCATCTGCAGGGCCATCCTTAGCTAGGAAGGACATCTCTCATGCACATAGTTTTATACCTGCCATCCTCAAGAGAATATACTATCATCCACAAATAAATATCATACCATCATCATTACTGTCATCCATCATTGATGTCAGTCTCATCATTACTCCCACTTTACTGGGAAGTTCCATATTATCAACCTGCTCCCCTTTTGTCCGAGGAGGGTTCATGTCTTTGACTTGATCTTCATTTTCAAAGAAGGTCCATATCTGCATCGTCTATAGTTCCATCAATATTCCTCATTGCAAGGAAAGTCCTTTTAAACTACACCAATATCATCATGAAAATATTCAAACTTTACTCGAGATAGAGGCTTGGTTAGTACTTCAGCAACTTGCTCATCGGTACTCACATACTGGAGCTTGATAGCTTCCTTTTGTACCATATCCCTTATATAAAAATATCAGATTTCTATGTGCTTTGATTTGTCACGGAACACTGGATTCTCTGTCATCTTTATACAACTTTGGTTGTCACAGAGAATTATTGTGGTGTCCAACTCCATGTCAAATAATCCGAAGTAGAGTACGCAACAATAGTATGACTGGTTGATCATCCATAATCTTTAGAATAAATATTAGGATCAACTTTACTCTTTGTAAATCCCATGCTTGTTAAGAAGCTATCTGTTCTACCATACCAAGCTCTAGGATCTTGCTTTAGTCCATACAGAGCCTTTTTCCACTTGCATACATGAGTCGCTCTATCTCCGACTTCAAATCCTTGTGGTTGTTAGATGTAAACCTCTTCCTCAATCAAACCATTAAGGAAGGTTGTCTTTACATCCATTTGGTGTAAGTCCCACTTCATCATGGAGGAAAGTGCCATGATAGTTCTGATGGAAGTGTACCTTTATACTGGGGTAAATGTCTCTTCATAATCGATCCCCTCTTTCTGAGAGAATCCTCTAAACACAAATATTGCTTTGTACTTTTCAATACTTCCATCAGCAACATGTTTTATCTTGTAGATCCATTTCAAAGACACCACACTCTTTTTTTTCTGGTTTGGGAACAATATGCCAAACATCATTCTTCATGATCGACTGGTATTCTTTTGTCATTGTTTCAACCCATTCTTTCTTATGTGTAGATTCCTCATAGTTGTTGGGTTCTTGAACTACCATATCACACATCAAAGCTACATAAATGGAATATGGCTTTGATATTTTGCTGGTTCTTGTGGAGCCTTTTGGCGCTCCATATCTTTCTGCTTCTTGTATGATTTCTCTTACCCAAGTAGGTTTTAGCTTACGAGAGATATCAATAGTAGGGGGCTCCTAAGGCTCTAGCGTGTCATGATCTTCTGATGCTACTATTTCAGGAGATGGTTCATCTTCTGTCCTTCTGGGAGGTACATCCTCTTCATGTACTTCTTCAAGCTGACACCTTCTAGACTTCTTAAGAGTTGTCTCTTCATTAAATGTTACGTCCCTACTAATCTCAAGATGATGGAATCCTGAAATGTATATCATGAAGGATTTGGAGACTTCACAATATCCTACAAATATTCCCTTCCTTCCAGAAGGATCCAATTTGGTTCTCTTCTCTTTCGGAATATGTACATATATTGGGAAGCCAAATATCTTGAGATGGCTTACTTCATACTTCTTTCCAGTATAAATTTCTTCAGGAGTCTTGAATCCAAGAGCACTACGAGATAATATATTTTGCACATATACGGTTGTTCTTGCTGCTTCAACCCATAGGTGCATAGGGAGGTCTTGGTCATGAATCATGGTCTTCACTAAATATTATTCACTCATGGGAGTATTTACATTACCAATTCCTCCTCCTACTTTGCAAACTGCATCTATTAATATGATTTCTAACACTATTTTAGACAAAGGAAAATCCATTGTTGAAGAATCAACATCCCTGACCCCTTTTGAAGAAGTTTACAATGTAATACAATCCAGCAGTGACCCTACCATCAACGACCATTTGTTGATGGCCTCGGATCACTATCACTTGCCATATTGGCTAGATAACCCCCCCATCTCTAGATTAGCTTTCAAATACACTTCCTACAGATGAATCCATTATGGAAGTAATGTCACTTGAGGAGATGCCTTGGGAAGACCATGATCATCGATATTCTTTCCTTCCCCCTTTCCATATGGTAGAAGAGAACTTCACAACGGATGTTTCATCTGATATAGTCATGGACCCTCAGTCTCCGATCCTCACTTGTAGTGTTGAGTCTGAAGGAAATTTATGCAATATTACTAAAACCATGCACGTAGACATATCAATGAAACTAGGAATTTCAGAGAACATTTTTATAGGCCATAATTCTTCGTCCTCCTAGGTTCAATCATATACAACCTTATTTAAAGCAACAACCTCTAAGGAAGTAGTTGAAAAAATTATGAAGGATGGTTTTATTTACCCCGTGCCTTTAACTGAATGGGTGTCCAATATAGTCCTTGTGAACAAAAAGTAGGGTACTATTAGGGTCTTTATCGACTTTAGGGAATTGAATAGGGCTTGTCCAAAAGACAATTTCCCCACTCCCTATATCGATCAAATAATCGATAACTGTGCTAGAAGCATCATCTTTTCATTCATGGATGTCTTTTTTGGCTATAATCAGATAGAGATTCTCCCGTCAGATCAACACAAGACAACTTTCATTTTCCCATGGGGTACCTTTTCCTATCGCAAGCTACCTTTTGGATTGAAAACTGTTGGCGCTACATTTCAACGCGTCATGTCATATGCCTTCCATGATATCAAAGAAGTTGTGGAACCTTATCTTGACGACCTACCCACTTATTCCAAGCAATGGGATATCCATGTCGATCATTTGAGAGCTATTTTTCTCAGATGTCGTCATTTCAATATCCGTTGAACCCCCACAAATGTGTTTTTTGTGATGAAATTGGCAGATTGCTTGGTTTCATTGTCTCTAAATATGGAATCCGTCTCGATCCTTTGAAGATCTAAGCTATTTTATCCTTACCTGCACCAACGAATGTAACCAAACGCCAAAGTTTGCAAGGGAAGGGAAAATTTTTATGTCGTTTTGTATACAATTACACAGAAAGGACACATGGTTTCATGAGGTTGCTTAAAAAGGATACACCTTTTGTCTAGGATGATTTTGCGCAGCGCGCGTTTGATAATCTCAAACATGCACTTACCCATGCAACTATGTTGCAACCACCTGATTACACCAAGGACTATTCCTTGTACGTGGCTGCATCCTTGTCTACTATAGGCATTGTGCTTATTCAAATAGATGAACACGACCAAGAACATGTGATATACTATGCCAGTAAAAGTCTTCTAGACTTTGAAACCCGATATTCACACATGGAGAAACTTGCTCTGGCCATGGTCATCGCGGTCCAGAAGTTCTGTCACCATATCTTGCTCCACAATACTACTGTTTATGTTGAATCTAACCCCATGTACTATGTCTTGACACGTCAAGTACTCGCGGGTAAATACTCAAGATGGATCATTATCCTCCAAGAATTTGAATTGGAGTTTGCTAAATCTACTTCGAAGAAGTCTCTCGTCTTCGCAGAGCTTATATGTGAACTTCCCCATACTACAAAGAATACATAGGCCATCGATTCATTATCGGATGAATCGTTATTTCTCATTAGTATGACTAACCCTTGGTATGGAGACATCATTTTGCATCTCCAAACCTTACGATATTAGCCCGCCACTAGTCGCGATGAGCGTCGTCTCATCCATTACCAAGATAAATACTAACTCATCTTAAATGATACTTTATATCGCTGTGGTGTTGATTCTATATTACGGCGTTGCCTCACACATGAGGAAGCTGAAATCGTCCTAAATGATTGCCATGCTCGAGCTTGTGGCGATCATTTCTATGGGTTGGCTACTGCCCAGAAAATCTTGTGTGCAGGGTATTTTTGGCCCTTAATTTTCAAATATTGCATTGAAATGGTAAAAAAATTCCCACCATGTCAAATGTTTACTACCAAGAAACACACCCATCTAGCTCCACTCCATCCTTTCATAGCAGTTGGCCCTTTTGCAAAATGGGGCATAGAATTCATGCATTGTAGACCTACCTCAGCCGGGGAGCATGGCTACATTATAGTGGCTGTGGAATATTTCAAAAAATGGGATGGGGATATGCCCACATACACTGAAGACGGGAAAATAACTACGTTATTCTTGTTTAACCATATCATCGCTAGGTTTGGGATTCCTAAGGCTATTGTGACCGATCATGGGTCACACTTTCATAACAAAATGATGGCAGAACTTAGTGCAAAGTTAGGGTTTCATCACAACAACTCTACACCTTAATACCCTTAGGCTAATGGCTAGGTTGAAGCGATAAATAAAGTGTTAAAAACTATGCTTCAACAAATGGTAGGGAAGGCCAAGTCAAACTGGAACTTGCAACTATTTTCTGCTCTTTGGGCCTATAGGACCACCATAAATACTTCCATCTTTTTCACGCCTTTTCAATTGGTATATGGATTAGAATCAACTCTCCCGATAGAATGCGAGATCCCTTCTCTAAAGCTCGCCATGGAACTTTTACCCAACTCCACTATATAAGAGGAACGATTCCTGTATCTAAATAAACTTGATGAAACTTGCCGTGATGCTACCTTAGAAAATGAGGCACACAAACAATGGATGAAATCTCAATATGACAAGATCGTCCAAACCCACTCTTTTGATGAAGGAGACCTGGTCTTGACTTATGACCAGAAGCATGATAAGTTGGAGGCAGGAAAATTCAAATCTATGTGGCACGGGCCTTACGTTATCAGTCGCGTCTTGGAGAAGGGTTCATATGAGTTATTAAATTATGATAGGATACCCTTGGGTGAGCCCCGTAATGGGATCTACCTTAAAATATACTATGCCTAGGTCATCTAGCATAAACTCTTTGTAAATAATGTTTATATATTGATGCATGTATTATTTTGAAAGTGTGTTTTTTGTGTGATCTAAGATGTGTTTTGTCAAACCCTACTTATGTATACCTTATGTATAAATGGACAAATGACTACTTTTATTGGTTTCTCCAACTATGCTAATCGTTATACATTAAATCTTTCATCATCGGTTTGGGTACTGTACTCTTCTACATGTGATCTGGGGAGTTCATGAGGTGTTGGTTTAGATCCCTCCACCAACAATCTAGCTAAATATCACGTAGTGATTGGATTGTTGACGGAAGCCCTAGCTAGCAATGTAAGAGAGATTAGGGTTTACCTAGACTTTGAATTAGTGGTTTAACATCTTAATCAAGTCTACACTTTCCGAAACCCTCTACTTCTTCGAACATTCTGAAGGGTTAGACTATTAGAAATATTTTTTGAGCAAATTACATATCAACATGTTTCGAGACATCTAAACACTGTGGCAGATTCCCTATCTAATTATCTCTTAGATTTGTACATTTCCCATAGTTAAAAAGTCCATTTGTAAAATAAATGACATACATGTAAATTCATAAGTAGTTATTTATTTCACACATCACATTTCTTGCACACACAATTATAAAGAAAAAGTTTGTCATATATATATAACTATAAAAATGAGATACAAAATTGGGCTGAAGCATCAAGCTTTTAGTTCCCTTAAAGTTCAGGACTGTAAAAAGTTCAAAATATATATATATAGGGGGGGAATTTGACGCTTCAGAGCAGTATACACATACAAAAAAGGAAAATCCCTGTAGACTAGTCATCTTCCTGGCGGTGCTCGTGATAGCACATGGTAGCCTGAGCCACTCTACGGAGTAGCCTGGAAAACCATCTAGAGACCCCTACAGTATGGCATTGGTAATGCTTGGGTAGGTCATTGATGGTCACAAATGGAATCCCTATAGTTAGAAGCTGTAGGTTCTCCTCCAAATATCCAAGATCCCCGTCTGCCTCGGAGTGATAAGCCACCATCTCCTTGGTCCCTTCCCACCTTGAAATAGGTGACATACCAGCTGGGCGTACTAATCCAATATCTGTATAAAAACCATTTTTACTGTCTCTATATTACAAAATAAAAATAAAATAAACTTGAAAAATTAAAAACATGCTGGATAGTATCTTTCTTACCTCGGTCATCCCAATCCTCCCCCTCCGGTAGTATGAGCTCTGGGTCATCCTGGAAGTCTGCCCCCTCATACAAATAGTCTTCAATCATCATTAGCTATCCCCTCATCCAAAAAAAGAAGGTTGTTTCGTAGAAAACCTTAGGTCCTTCGCCTCCATGGAGGGCCATGATATAAACCCACCTGAGCATCCTAGGATCCTCAAGGTCCAGTCTTCTCATAGTCACCCGAGGCCTCATGTGGGGCACCCTCTACAAAATGAAAGATACCACCACAGCTCCATAGTTGAACTACTTAAGAGTCACCCTCTTGCATTTGTTTAGTTGCTCCTTCATACTTACCAACATGCCTTCACACTAGTTGAAGACAGTGGGCTCCATGCACTCTAGGGCATACAACATGTGTGACCTAGTAGTCAGGTGAGCAGACCTAGTCCCAACCACCTTACCAATAGTGTATACCACTATCCTTAGAGGGCGATCCATTATTTGCTGGATGCGTAGTTTCCCAGATTCAAGCTGCATACCCAGTGCACAATATTGGTCAATCAAATCATCTAATGAGGACTCTCCTCCTCGTGCGCTGGATAAGACTAATGGTCTTTCTCTCCAAGAAAAATCGGTCAGGGTGTGGGTCCCAACCGTAAATTGCTTCTTCTCAGGATCCCACATATCTATAATATACTCCAGTAGGCAGATGTATGCCTTCATACCTAGTACCCTAAAGTACTACAACAACCCGCAGTTTTGTAAGTCTTCTACGGTAGCTGGATCACTGACAGCTTGGAATTCTACCATCTCATGCTACCTCTCTTTCCAAAAGACCATTATGTGAACATTGTATTGCACTTGCAAAACATAAATACTTTTGTCAGAAATCATATCATGACAGAAAGGAAAGCATTAAAAATTGTTTTAAATCACATAGAAGGAAAAATTGATTTTTGATGGGCTTAGGGTTTTTTTTTGCATTTTTTGGGGCCTGTGGTGCCTCTCTATTTTGTGGATAGAGCACCTATGGTGCATCAGCCTCTTTTTTCACAGAGCGCCAAGGGTCGATGCCTCTGTCGGCTGTGGAAAAAGTGCCTACAACGCATCTGTCCCAACACAATAGAGCATCGTTGTGCTCACGACCCGGAAAATAAAAAGCTACCATAGTCTGTGTTTTGACCAATCAAAAATACAAGAACCCTAAAAAACCGGTCAAAAATATCCTATATGCAAATTAAAACCTTTTATCTTCATTAAAAACTAATAGAAATCATTAGGGGCACGAAATGGAAATGGTTAGAATGTTTACCTCTTCCAAGAAGATTGAGAAACAATGGATGGAGAGACTTGCAAATCACCAAAGGAAGCTCATCTTGTTCCACTCCATCTCCTACACTCTCCAAATGGTAAATGACAATGGTAAAACTTTTACTATTCCTCTTTATTTATAGTAATTTTAGAACTTTTTACTATTTCATTGTAATTTAATTATTTTTGGAGTCCAAAATTATTTTATAAAAGTGGGTTTTTGCTATTTGTTTTATATAATTCTAATAGAGTTGGATTTTAATGTGTTTTTTTGGGATTTCAGGTCAAAGTTTGGTTCATGGTTATGAAACAATCTCTTTTTGTCTTTTTCAATCTTAGAGTGAAAAAAAAAATACCAAGAATCTTAGTACACTTTTCACATGCTCGTTAAAATACCAATAAAAGAGTGTCGAGTCTACTTTTTCGATTTTTCAGACTCGTTAAAAGTGGATTGTGAAAAAGCGAACCAGTTACAGAGTTATATTTAAGCTCTTTTCAGTCTCCTTAAAAACAAAAACATATTTCCAGGCAAACTTGTTACGTTCACGCTTGTAAAAGTATCAGAACGGTCGACTAGTCGGTGGTAGGTTATCTCTTTTTCGGACCGACTAGGCCTATTTACAAAAAAGGACCTTTTGGAGTTTCCTTGTGTCTTCGTTCAGACTCTCTAAATATGAACGGTATTGAGTTTTCTTTCATCAGGCTAATAAAACAAAATGATGGGAGACCCTCTCTGGGAACAAAGCCCTCCTTTCTCAGGTTTGTAAAACATGTGAGAATGGACTCATCACTTGATAAGCTATAACAAGTGTTTGTTACCCTCTTTGAACTCATAAAAATGGAAAGAGGCACTCATCTGTTAAATATGGGGAAATTAAGGGAAAGGCGAATTTTTTTCATTTGTATGTATGGTAGTCTACAGTCCACCTTTGAACATGGTACCTATCTGCATTTGCATATTTGAACAGTTGGGTATTCAGCTTGTCTCCGAGTCGACCCACTTTTGTGATTCATATAACTCCTTTGAGTCAATTTGAATAATTCTCCATCATATTCCTTGCATTACACCTGGTTCTAGTCTCGTCAAGTCAATGCTTCCAATTCATTTGTCGTGCCCCAATTTTTTCAAAGGTTATCTCTTCTGAAAAAAACTCATCAGTAACTTTACCTATCCATAAAGTCAGTCACGTCTGAGTCAGTTTCATCACTTCAAATCAACTTTTGTTCCATGCTTCGTGTCATTGATGTGGGAATCATCATGGCCCTCCTGTGACAAGTCTTTTCCTGTCGACTTCAACTCCTTATCTAGGAATTAGACCTAGAAACCTAGAAAAGTACCTTGAAGCCTGCATGGCTCAATGGCAGGTTTCCTAGCTTTCGACAGTAGGTTTTCATCAATGAGCTCTGATTGAAATATTGTATCAAGTGTTCGAATTCAAAACATATATTCACACTTGGGAGAATGTACTTAGATACCTTGGGGATCATTGATATTAATGATGATTTCGCTCGCACTTGTTAACAGTTAACATCAATGACTGGTAATCAAGTTGTTTATGTCATGTTCGACGTCAAGACATCTATTCACATGGTTAGAATCATATCGGTTGGGGATTGGAATGCATATCCTAAGTGGTTAGGCTTCGCCACTATGTTTTCCTATGCTTAGGTTGCGTTTGGAGATCATTCAGAGTCTTGACACACATCCACATTGTATGTTTGGTGGCTTTGTTCTGTATTTAATGTCAAATAACATGGATCTACTTTGTATGTTATGTATCCATGTTCTACCTTCTACATTAGTTGTTCATGCATCTACAATGTATTGTTGGTAGCCATGACATGGTCATCATCATGGATCTGCAGTGTATTGGTCCACAACCATGATTGAGTTAGGTAAGTCATTTATTGGTCCTATGTCAGTTATGAGCTCATCTATCATTGCCTCTAAACCAGGCTGATATCTTGCAAACTATTTCACCTATCACTTCCTTCTAGATTCATACTTTGGGGGGTATTCTGTTTCATCTGGAAATTCCACATTTCCTATTAGCCTTTTAGAGATCCTGACCTGAGACACCTTGGTCAAATTTTTTCCATATTTTGAAAGGACGGTGCATTTTCCTTGTTTGCATAGAGTGCCGACGATGCTTCCCACTATGGAGCAATAAGCGTTGATCTGCCTTTTCTTTGACAAAAAATTAGGTCAGTTCCTTTACCCTTTCTGCTAAGTGCACCCATAGTCCAAAGAGAGGAAAAAAGAAGGTTCTGGAAGCTTCCTTACGGGAGCCTCCATGGATTCAGTTCCTATTTGCTTGGGAGAGGTGGCATTCACCTCCCTCACATGTTGGGATCACCTCCTATCCATTCCCCAAGTCAATCTCATGTGTTTGGAGCCTATAAATGAAGCCTTCATGATGTGAGTGGTAGAGGCCAAAATAAAGTACCCTTATGCTGTTGGATTGAAGTTTGAGTTAGAGGAAAGATAGTGTTGGATTCTATGTGAAGAGATGCTCATAGTTATGAAGGATTGTATAATTCTTGTAGAGGTTGAAGCCATCAACATTAAGGCTTGGTTGTAACTTTACTCTCTCATTATTTAATACAAAGTGTTCCCCTTTCCTATATTTGATGTGTTGTTAATTTCAGTTGAATATTATCATATTCCTTGATCACTGATATAAGTAATTGATTTATCATGATACTATGACCTTGCGTTTTGTCTCTTAATTTTTTTGCAAGTATTAAACATTACAAGGACTTTCAGAACAAAGATGAAGAGATCTAGGTCTTAGGTATGGTTTATTTCATGTTGTTCAAATTGATTGCTTAAGGAAAGGATATACTGTTGTGCTCTTTTTTTCTACACTTGTGATTTATAGGGTAGAGGAAAAAATGGTGTCCACATCGATTGCATAATTCCTGATAACATTGTTTTCTTCCTTTAGTATGGGTAGCTAGACCATGTTCATCTTCTCTGAAGAGAGCTTCTTTATTCGCTACTCTAGCTTCTTATTGTATGCAATATTCCCATACTATGCCATAATTCATAATTTCTTTTCTGGAACAGAGTCTGAATGAATGAGTCCTAAGGTCTACTCAGACCATTGAGAGTAGTCATAACTAATTCATCTTCATCAAGGGTGTCTCCAATAGCACTTAGTTTCTCTTTGAACTAGGAGACACTTGTGAAGTAATATTGAATAGATTCTCCTTTGCTCATCTTGGTGCCCTTTATTTGATCTCTCATATTCATCTTTATGTTGATGTTCCTTCCCTCATACATTCTAGAAAGTGCATCATACATTTTCTTAGGTGTATTTTTAGATGACACTTGAGGGATCAAGTGATCCTTAATAGAATCATCAATGATCCTCATTTGCTTGATTAGGTCTCATTCATGCTTCTCCTTAGCTTCGTATTATTCAGGTTCTGTAATATCATCCTTGATGTACTTCTCAAGGCCATTCTCTTTCAGAATGAGACCAATCCTATACTTCCAAGCGAGGAAGTTTTCTAGGCCTTCCAATTTGTCCTCAAGCTTAGTGCTTAGGGCCATCTTGTCCACTAAGTCACTATAAAAATGAAATTTATCAAAATAGGAGGCTGACCTTACTAGTATATGTGCTTGAGGGATGTGAATTGGTTCACCCAACTACTTTCTGGAGATCCAAAATATCCAGTCTTCAAATCCTACTTGCGAGGTTGCAACACTACATAAATTATGGTTCTATTTTATTGCAGTTTTCTAGTTCACTACCAAACTAGGGTTTGGATTTCCTAGAGATCCAACCACCCAAAAAATTCGATCTAGGGCTCAATAGATGCACTCCATTGAGGTGCAAATTTCTATGCAAGAAGATCTTCAAAGCTCCAAATTTTGCAGAAATCCTAATTTATTTCAGAGAGGGAGGAGAGAGAATTTCACCTTGTGAAAGCTGCTCTAATCAGGTTAGCTCTGATTCCATGTTAATATTTCATATACTAGACTAGATTCAATAGTATTCAATTAAAAATCATAGAAGAAACATATCAAGAATCACTAATCGAAACACAATCACAAGATAGACATCACATTTATCCTGGGAAATCCTTAAGGGGAAGAAAAACCCAACAAAACTTACTCTGTATAAGATGTATAAAAGACAACCCCAAAAATAGGTGTTCTCCTCCTTTTGTTCTCTCTCTCTCTCTCTCTCTCTCTCTCTCTCTCTCTCCTATGCGATACTTAAGTGAGTGATTCTGTGTTCAAATAAGAACAACAACTCCTCTATTTATACACAATGAGTCAACTAACTTTTACTCTAAACAAGTCGGCCCCACTAAACTTTCTGAGCCGACTTCACCTAGGAAGACTCAAAACAATATATTATATTATTTATTAGGGTTCTAAAGACCCGACACAAAATGGAGGATTTACCTAATGACTCTATGATGACCAAATACAATAGTAACACCCCGCCTAAGGAATAATAACATCTCCTTTGGGTTACATTTGTAAAATACATTTAGAATATCCTTTGAAGTTACAATATTTCAACAATTACATAGGATGGGAATGGAAGTTAACGCTCGTGAGCTGAGGATGGTGGAGAAAATAAACCAGGGTGAACGCTTGCACGTCGAAGAAGAGAGATCAGATACATGAACGGGCTGCAAAATGGATGATACAGGTAGGTGGATGCTGAGGCAGATGAGGCATACATATAAATTGGAAACCATAGGCAGGGATGAATCTGGGTAGATGAATGATCTATTCGGCAGGATGCTTATAGGACGATATGATTCATGTAAGACCAAATTTGATGTTAGCGGAAACAAAAAGGTTAAGGTTAATATTCATCAGCTAATTGGAATTCTCAAGGAGAATGGAATGTGTGTAAATAGATGGATTCGACGTTAAGACACAGCCTATTCTTTTTTAATAAAATTTTGTAACTGTTCTCATAAAAAAAAAATGTAACACCCCGGTTTTGACCCCTTTTTCATTAAATGTATAAATTATTCATGGTGTGGAGCTATAGGCAAAATCCCTATCATCGATTTAGCATTTTATGTTTCGGCGATTAAAATTGATGCGGATGGTATTTTGTGCTACCCAGGAACATTATAATTATGGACACCATGTACATATGCAATTTAAATAAAATACCCACAACCAACTATGTCAATGCAACAATAATGAGATAGGGGCATTATTCCTAAGGATAAGGGAGGGGGGATATTCAACCTTTGGAGCCAATGGGGAAATCCAAATGTCAGCAAAAGAACCCAAGAGAGTGGGCAACTACTTTCCTTGTCTTATTCACCAACCAATTTAATTCCCATGGGTTAGTTGGGAAATTATTGCCTTGGGGAAACGTATGCATGGGCAACCATCAGTTCTTGAAGAGCTGCTAGTCCTTAACCTCACACATTCCCAAAGAAGGGGGGGTTTGCATTTCAGTCCCTCACATGGTCAGAAAACAGATTCCACATTCACGTAGGGGATTTGGCCAAAGGTAGTCATAGAGAGAGTTGCAACTCACTACTCACGCAGGAGAAATTCCTTATGTGCTCATGTGCACGTAGACAATTGTCGGATGCACTCAGGTGGTCGAGATTAATCCCATTTTTGGTTGTTGTGTGTTTTCCCCTCATGAGGCCAATCGTTCTCTGCAATTTATTCAAGCAGGAATTAATTTTTGGTGAAACCAGTGTGTGGGAGGAGAGACCCATGATTTTCATGGGTGTTGTTGAGCCATTTTGTCCACGTTAGGGCCAAAAAGTCCTTGAGAAATTGAATTTGATATTAGGGGTTGTTCTTACCCTTCTTAGTAATTTGTTTTGGTTTCCAAACTGTTTTCCCCAATCCAAAACTATGTATCTTGCCGTGTATACCTCTACTGTATGGATTTGAGATTTTTTTTGGAGCGGAAATGGGGTCTGAGATAGATTGATAAACCTAGTGGAAGAAAGAACCTCACAGACAGAGCTAGAGGGATGGATTTCTTCTTTGCACATCCTGAATAGCACTGGAAGGGAAGGCATAGCGTGAGGGACTGTTCAACAGAGAAGGGGATGCTTACTTATGTTGGGTGTGTAGAGGTTTTAGAAGTCATGCTAGATCTGGTGCAGGTATCCATATCTCTTTAGTTGAGCTCACTAGCTTAGCAGCCATCCTTTCCAGCTATTTTTTAGCCTGATAAACCCAATTGTGTTGGATTGTCCGAGTTTTGTGTATCCTTGGCTACGTGTGATCCTGCTAGTGTTCCCCTATTCCTTGTGGAAATCATGCCCAACTCAGGGGTGGCAGTGCTGCTGAGAGATTGATGAGCGCACTGGCCTATAGTTGGGTGGAACGTTGCAGCAACGTAGCTGGTTGCTGTACAAGCTTTTGTTAAGATAAGTATTCTTGTGTTTAAATCCTTGCAACTGTGTTTCTTTTATAAATCAATAAGAACATGTTAAATGTTGTGAATGAATGAATTTTCCTCCACTGTTTGATAATAATTTATGCATCTGCGTATGCTTTTATTCCATTGCACTTTATCTTATGTTCATGGGGCTAAAATTCCTGGAATAGCTAGCAACTATGTTAGTCGCTTCCTCTCCACCGAGTAGAGGGGTGGGGGCATGACAAATAACACACATACCTAAATTTTCTAACTTAATACCCAGTAGCAATATATTAAGCATCGTTGTACCCAATACTTTGTCGATGCTTTTGAAAACTTGCAGCGACATCAAATTAGTTCAGACAAATTCGTTTACGGTGCTCCTTTTATTCATTCGAGCTACAAACCCATCCTTTAAAGGTATCTCAACATGAAGCTATTTTTTGCATGAGAAATTACGGTATATTCTACGTGCAAAAAGAAGTGAAACCTGTAATCTAGAAAGTCTTAGTTGTTGACTGGTTTGTGGCAATATATTAAGTAGCATATTTGCTAAATTTTAATGATAGGATTCACTTTATCCTTAGGTTTCTCTCACCTAACATTTTTATGAGTAATATTAACACTTTATTAAAGAATTTGGTGTCGGTTACAACCTACATCATTTTTTTAAAATTTTTAACATATAAGATATATTTTTAATAAACACAAAGTTATATTATTTTAAGCATTAATGTATTGTTATATTGAAGGACCATTCATGGTAAAAATAGAGGCTAAAGAAAAATGACATTTATCTATAAATATCATATCTTTTTAATATATGAGAATAAAAGAGTACATGTATAATTTTTATATAAATCAATATACTTTGAACAATAAAAATAGTTTAAGGTATTTAACTAAAATGAAATGAATTATTGAATAATAAATAGTAGGATGTGATAAGTAGGAGATAATCAAACTTAGTTTTTAAGATGATTTTTAAGATGAAGTTAAATTCATTAACTTTTACATCGATGTCATATTGATTACTACATGGACTTATGTAAGTTTATTGTAACCATTTAGGGTTAAAAGACCATTACGGGTGACTTGTGACAGTTTTACTTGTTTCGTAGATGCTTTGGAAACATTGGACAATTACCAGGATAAGGTTGTGAGTTATGTACACAATTCTCATGCAATCTATTGTCTTAGTTCCTAACACCCACCCATTTTGCTGGAAGCATATTGGATACTAAATGAACTTGTTTCAATATGTTATCTCCATGTATGGTTAAAATGCCATTACATAAGGGTTATGGCTAACTTTGACTTGCTCTAGGGAATAACTTTAGTTACATGAAATCCTAGAGATCTTAAAGAGTTTTGAGAAGGATACGGGGCTAAGAGAATGAGTCATGTACACAACTCTTATCTAGATCCACTATCTTAGTAATTGATACCAATAGAACTATCTAGACTCTCTATCCATTGAGTGTGTTTCTCCAAGGCTATAAACACCCAACCAAATAAAAAAAACAATGGTTGGCTCAATCAATTGAACCATCTAACAAAGACATATTATTGAGAGGTAGTCCATAGGTCATAGGTCCAAATTTGACTAACTCCCTCAAGGATACTACTCCCTATTGTGGTGGTTTGTGCCCTCCATCTGGATATTCTAGGGAATACGAGGGGATCCCATGAGGTTTTCCTTGGAAAACAAGGAGATCTTCATAGTAATGGACCAATTATGATCAAATATCTCATTCTTAGCGATATACACATAAGATGAGGTAACAAAGACATTATCAAATCAATGGGCCAGTGGAAACCAAAGATCGTGTCCTTGGTCCCTTATGGTATCCTTAGACTTGGATTGGGAAAATATATTTTGTGTTTCAATTAACAATCCAAGAAATGACACATTCACTAGGATGCTTATTGAAAAGATTGAATACTTCATATCATGTGTTTTTGTAAATCTAGAAACAATCCATAGAAGTTCATATTAGGATTTACTTGTTTTGGTCATTGTAACTATCTTTTCCAGGAAGATTCTATGTTAGAAATAGGATAGCATAACAATAAAATAAAAAAATATGGAAATAAAACACATAACTTTGGATCAATGCTAACTCTCACTTGCTTCACATTCCCAATGTCCCATGCCACCATTTTTTTAACCATAAGAAATTCTTGATGACATTATTCCAAATCACTGAGAAACCACTGTTGTCTAAAGTGTATGATTTGAACCATGATGCTCCATTAGAATTCTTTAAATATTTTTCTTTACATACCTTACTTCAGAGGCTCGAGCTTGTGATATTTTTCCAAGAAATTTTTAGGCACAACGCACTATTTGTTTTTCTAAGTTCATGAACTATTCCATTAAAGAAAAATAATAATGGTACAAGAAGTGTTATAGAGCTTAGAAACTGTCCTGCTAAGAGGAACATGAAGGTATAGAGGTACAATCTTCCTTAGAGGAGATGAAAAACCAAAAATGTCTACCAAATCCTCCCTCAATGAGGGAAAACAGATCCAAAAAATAAGAGATTGAAATATTTTACAAAAAAACATGTTTAACTGTCTAGAGTTTGCGAATTCCTAAGACATAACAAAAAGAGAAGAATGTAGACAAGAAACCTGACTAAGGTTTGAAATATGGCTCCTCAATTATAGGAGTCTTGAAGCTTGTGGATCTTGGCTTTCCTGATTCATCCCTATCTTCAGTCGCGTCGATGGAGGCGTATTCATTGTTGGAAGTATCTTCTTTGATGCTGCTATCGGCATCATTATTGCTAGATAGAGGAATTTTAACCGGGAGGGGCTCAGTTTTAATCAGAGAAGCAGGACTAAAGGTTATT
>LPNX010590473.1:332126-350167 GCA_001517045.1 Pseudotsuga menziesii | reverse complement strand
GGACATAGGGAGGGCAGAAGGATCTGATAAAACTGTAGGGGGTGGGGGTGGGGGACGGACGACATCGAGGCATAATTCACTATTAAACCAATCCAAATTTTTAATATTTCAACCACCCATGCCTTTTGGAAGATCCAAACACTCCCAAGCCACTAAACAAAGAGAACTTCCATTCCTAGACCCATTCCAGAGGAATTTTTTTTTTTTGAATGGATAGTCTTTATGATTGATTTGGGAACCAACATTAAGGAGAACCAATACACCGACACACTGGTTAATGTTTCCTGAACAAGAGTTAATATAACTCCAAGAGACAAAAAAAGATACACCCAATTGCTAATATTTTTGTCAATCCTTTTCACTAACCACAACCAGTCAATTAACCAGTAGTTGTTTGGTTATAAGAAAAAACCTAGGTATTTAAACCCACTTTCTTGTGACCTAAATTTGTAACCAAAAACATAAATGATTTCTTCGATAACTTCCACATAAATCCTATTTTGATCAAAAACTGATTTTTCAGGATTTACTTCCATGCCAGAAGCTAAACAAAAAATACCAAGGATTTTATGCAAATGCTTCCATTCTTACACATAGTTCTTCCGAAAAATAATGACATCATCAAAAAATAACAGGTGCAAAATAAAAATTCGAGGAGCTAACTTCATACCTATAAACAAACCCTTCAATTTTGCTTCAGAGAGTAATCTGCTAAAGCCCTCAATAACTAGTAGAAAGAGCATCGACGATAAGGGACAACCTTGCTTGTGTCCATGAGAACTTGGGAAAAAACAATTTGGAACTCCATTAACCAAAATAGTGAAGTTTGTTGAAGAAACATAAACAAGAATATGTGTCATAACACCCACAAGAACTCCAGTTTGAATTAAAACCAAACGTAAAAATCCGCAGTCCACTTTATCATAAGCTTTCATGAGATACATCTTCAAAATCAAAGAACTCATTTTCTTTGTCTTGGAAGAGTGGAGACACTCTTGTGTGACTCCTATTGCTTCAAGACTTTACCTATTCTTTAAGAAACCAAATTTCTCTTTTGAAAGCATTTGCGAGATTAAGGGTTTCAATCTAAAAGCTATTATTTTTTTCACTAATTTGTAGATAAAATTGCACAAGGAAATTGGTATGAAGTCACCAAAAGATACAGGGTTTTCCTTCTTTGGAATCAAAGTTAGAAAAGTATCAATAAGGGATCCACCCATAATCTTTCTCTTCTCTAGAATTCCACAATCTCCAACATATCCTTTCCAAGAATGTCTAAAATATCTAGGAAGAACTCAGCCGACCAACCGTCTAGCCCTGGTAATTTTTCCTTATCAAATATTTTTAGAGCTAGGGTCACTTTAGCTAAAATGATTTCCTTGCCCAGAGACAAACCCTCTTCTGTGTTGAAGAAATAATGGAAAAGTTTTAAAACCTCCATTTGTTCCCCAATAGTATTTTTCCCAGGATCTTTGTAAAGTTTAGAGAAAAAAGAAACAACCCCTCTCTGAAATCCAGCTTGAGTGTTGTCCATACCACTAGCCTGAGTAGAGATTTCCCAAATTGTGTTTAAATTTTTCCTATAAGAAGCATTATTATGAAAAAAAATTGTATTTTTCGTCACCCTCATACACCCAAATTGCTCTGCTTTTCAAACGTTAAGATTGTTCAGTCCTTCTTAGAATTTAATCCTTTTTAAAGTCCAAATTATTTAGTTGAAACATGTCCTCCATAGAGAAATTTGTAGTCAAATTCCTTACTAAAATTGGATTTATAAATCCTTCAGTTTGGATAAGATCCCGTCTGCCTTCCTCCCCTTTTCTTTTTATCCATAACTTTACTAAATTTTTCAACTTTTTTAATTTCTGAACCATATAATCCATTGCATTTAACCCCTCTTGAATCTACAGAGAAGGCCAAACCTTCCTTACCATTTTGCACAAAGACTCATCTTTTAGCCAAGAATGATTAAACTTGAAAGGGAATTTTTCATCCACATCATCTTCCTCAACTTGCAAAGAAATGGGGCTATGATTAGACAATTTTTCCAGTATGTTCCACCTCCTAAATATTACACTATCCCTTTCAATGAGAGACTTCACCACAAAAATCCTATCCAATCTTTTACCACAACCCTTATCCCCCTGTCAATTATTTTCCAAGTGGGTGTTATCTTAGTAGGACAAATATCAACAAGATTATTCCTGGTAAAAAGATCCTAACGAAAAGGAGGCAAGGGATCTAGAGGATATAAGGAACCCCAATCCTCATTTGCGAATAGGGTGAAATTCATGTCCCCGCCAATGATCAAATTTGGTAGACTAAGCACACCGCTTCAATCAACATTTTCCTAGAACAATCTTCTTTCTTTGTATGGAGCGTAAATATTGAGAAGTTTTACAGTACCCGTAAAACCATGAAATATACCCGTAAAACCATGAAATCCAACAATGGTTTTGAACGACCTTACATCACATGTTTTGGGATTCCATATAACAGCCTGACCCCCCGAAAGACCCTCCGAGTCAACAACATATGATTCCCAATATTTAAGAATATTTAAAAGAATTTCACATGTTTTTTTTGTTGCTTCTGCCATAGTTTCTTGAATGAAGTACACGCCGACATGATTCAAGGTAATACACCTTTTAAGGGACCTTTTCTTAGGGATTCCCCCTAGCCATCTCAATTTTAGTGAAATTCAAAGCTTTATGAAACCTTCCTTTGAGGCTTATCCGCTCTAAGTTCCTCTATATCTCCTTAAGCAGAATCGGTTTCCACTTCCTTAATTCTATCAAATAGGGGGATATAATCTCCATATTTTCTTCATTCATCCCCATTAAAAGGATCAAATCCTGCCTTTGTATATTTTTTGAAACTTTCCTTTTGATAGTTAAATTTTGGTGACTTATGGAGTTTATTGGAGTCTTCAAGGGTGATTCTATTGGCCTATTAACATAAGTATGTAGAGGGGTCACTTGAATGTCTCCTAAGTGTTCCACCATATCCTCCTTCTGGTTACCTAAAAATTCAGAACCCTCGACATGCTTTAGGCTTGAATCCATTAAAGAAAGTTCAAGAACCAAAGTTAAAGAAGAAGAAAAAACAAGATACTCTTTAGAAAAAATATTAACCTTTAAAGGAGAATTTAAAGGAAAATCATTGTCTAGGTTTTCAATATTCTATTGAACAGTCTCCCCCAATACCTTTCCAAATAAATCTTGATCAACTGAACTTATGCTCTGAGGGAAAGAAACCAGGTTTTCCTTTTTTTTCAAATCAAAATATTTCTCGACTGGCTTAATAAAATGAACTTTATTGGAAGTTAAATCCTCATAAGGAACCGAAGATTCAGAATGAGACTTACCTTCTATAGAATGGTCCTTGGGCTCTGCTTCAAATTTCAATTCCGATGCTACACTACTCCTTCTCCAAGTCAAAACCTTTTCTCCTTTCAACCAATCTCTCGCCCAAGGAAATTCCACTCGCAAATAACTTGTTGTTCTGCAGTTTAATCACAGAAATGAGAGTCTTTTTTAGTCGAGCTTCTATGTAAAGGAATTATATCCCTCTATGATGATGAGTTCTTCTAGTAAATCTTCCAGCATCTCAAAATCCACTAAAACCCTAGAGATAGTTTTGTCACAGACTCTAAACAAAGAAGGGTTCACAAAAAATGAATTTACCCAAATGATTCGCTAGGTCAACCAAGATCTCCTTGGTCAAGAACTAAAGAGGTAAGAGAGGAAACATAATCCTCATATGTCATTTCTTCACTTTCTTCTAATAGGGATCGAAATGAACCGTCCAACGTCATAAAACCAGAGACCCATTATTTCTTACTTAGAACCTGTCCAGGATTTGTTGTGCATAATCTTTGGTAACAAAGATGAAACAAAACCTTTACCTAGGGATACCAATAACCCGCATACTGTAGTAAATCAAAGGTTTCCAAAACTTATGATCCCATATCATGAGCTCCGAGTGTTATATCTCAAAATGACACATCTCTTCCTGTGACCACTTTCTTATGATTCCGTCGCATGTCGACACTTCATGAAAGTCACTAAAAGTCATTGAAAAAAAACACCTAACGTGGAGGACCAATATCTTGAGCTTTGTAACTCCGTTTGACCTCATCTCTACACAATTGGAAAGATATTTCTATTAGCTAAAACTTTCCAGAAGACACTAAAGTCTGAAAATTCCCAAAAGTACCCTAAAAATGAGTTTTTTGTATGTTTATGTGGGTTTCCTTAAGGAAACCCGCGTATGTACACGACTTGCTATATAAAATACTCACGTACGCCTTGAATACATGACTTTCTACATTGCAACCTGCGTATACCTCCTCGCGTACACAAGTGTTGTCTCTGCAACCCGCATACGCCTCCTGAAAATGTCAAAAAAATACGTATTTTGAAATTCAGGTAGTTTGGGTAGTTATGCAACTGACTCCTTCAGTTGTAACTACTTTGTCTTCGACCATAACTCTTCATAAAGCATATAAATAGAGGTAGGGAGGTCCATGAGAGGAGACTTGAATCTTTGCATTGTTATGCTGGAGGATTTGGAGCTCTCTTTTCCCACACCTTTTCCCTAGAAGCATTCTCCTTGTGTTGCAGAGCTTGGAGGCTGAGTTCCTTAGAGAAGAGAAGTAGCAGAACCAGATCAAGGTTTCATGAGGTGCCAAACTTGAAGAGAAGGTATACTTGTACTTGTTTTCAAGATTAATAAATATGTGATGTACTTCTTCTTCCCAGATCAATGTGTCTTGTATATTGAATCTCTGATTATGATTATAAGATGTTATTTATCAGATTATGTTTTCATGTTTCATTGAATATAATCTCCTTTCATATAGTCTATTTGGTTCGAGGAAGGTATAATTCGTTTTGTAGGTCTCTTGGAGCAAGAGGAGCAAGAGAAGGATTGAAGGGTTGCTTGGATCAACCTTCGTTTGTCAAGGTATGAACCATGCTAATCTCTAAATCTTGCTTGTATATACTTGCAGAACCATTTGCATCTCTATTTCAACCCCAGCACATTGATGGCCTCTTAAACCCTAGCCATAGGATACCTTCCTTTACAACAGAATTGGCGACTCCGCTGGGGAGAGCCTTGTCTGTTTGGGGTTTCTTTGTTTTTCTTTTAGCCTTTTCTAAAGTTTCAAGTATTTCTTGCCACTTAGGAACACTTTAGCAATCTGATAGAACACCTCCCCTGCCTTCCTAAGGCAGTTTTTGACTTTTTTTTTGGGATTTTTTCCACCCATACGCAAGTTGTAGACTAAACAGTCGGGTGTCTGGTTTGGTACACGCGACTTTCTATACTGCCAACCCGCGTATGATACATGAATTTTCAATGGTACAACCCACGTGTGCTTGTACACGTGACTTGCTATACTGTCAAATCGTGTATGACACGTGACCTGTCAGTAGTACAACCCGCGTGTGCCCCTAAAACAATGTTTTTTCCTCATTTTTGTGGTTTTTTCTATTGTTGTGGGTTGTTTGGTAGGTTGTTTGGTGTCCTCTACAGGTGCATGAATCTAGGGAGTTAGTGTCATCCATTTTGGTTGTTCTTTATCTATGTGGTAAGCCTTTTTATAGCAATAGGGTTTGCTCTTTTCTCTTTCCCCCCACCCCCTTTGCTTGGCATGATTTTTGGCTTATGTTTCTGGTCAACCTCTGTTAGTGATCTTTGTATGAGTTCAGAAGCTTGTTGGTGTTTGTTTCCTTATTCTTTTGTTGGTTAACTTCACCATGCCAAAATAGTTGACTTGTCTCTTATGCAAGATTTCCTTCCAAGTAGGGTTTATATTGACTTTAGGGCATTCTAGAGTTTGTTTGGTGGTTGTATAGCAGAGTTCCTTTTGCTTTGTTCTTGTTATCTACATACTTTACTTTGTAGGTAAATTTTTCTTTTGCATTTATAAAAGAAAAAGACAAAAACACATGTTTGCTTTATATGCATGTAGATTGGGTTTTTAGTCTAGATTGCATGGCATGTCATTGTTTTTGAAAAAATAAAAAAGAAATTGTTCTTTTGTGGCTTTCAAGTTTTCTATTTGAAAAAAGAAAGAGAATAGTTTTTGCCTTTTGCATTTCATTTCTCTTTGCTTAGTCATTTTGTTTCAACTTTGAGTCAAAACACCACATAAGTTTCATGCCATTTACCCTCTGACTAATAACAACCTTTTAAAATAAATGATATAATTTAAAAATTATTAGTAAGTTTTATTTTATAGAGTCATACACCAACTAGCTCAGGATAGACTTATGGGATAGGGAGTTTAAACTCCCCACAAGTGTTTAAATTCATACATAGTTGGCCAATCAATAGGTAAACCTTTTTCTATGTTGATTGTATCTGGGAAGCTCCTCTCAAATGGGAGTTAAGCACGAGGCCAAGTGGAGGCTTGGACTGAGGAGATAACCCTCTGATTCCTTGTCAAAGCGTAGACCAAGGTTTTTGCGCATCTGGGGATTCTGTCTTAGACAGGGTTTTGGGATTTTCTACCCTGCCCATGTGTACGAACCAGGCTTGCAACTAGCCCCCCAGACTATCAATATAGTTAAGGTAGCCTTTAGTCTCTTTGACATCTAGGGTTCATACACAGGTACATCGAAAGGATATTTCTAGTTGACCTTGGATGGGCTTGGAAGGTAACCCCAATAGAAGGTGTGGGAGGGTGGTGGGCGATTCCTCTGCTTGTGCCTAAGAACATCTATAGGGACACTAAGTAACTGTCTATCAGCTTTCTTCTGGAAAGCACATCTTATACCTGTTTGTCTGTGTGGCTTTAGGAATTTTTTAGTGAGTGTTGTGTGGTTTGTTTGTACTTAGCTTTCCTTTAGGTGTGTGCTTTGTAATTTTGGTTTCCTGTCGAACTTAGACTTTGTATTGTTGTTTAAAACTATGGCTAACACCCCTTTGAACACCAACCAAGAGATCCCCATGCTGGGAAATCCTTGTACTATTCCTCTCACAGGGAATGTTGGTATTCCTTTGATGGTCACCCTGAATCTACCTGGATTCACCCTAGGGCTACTGGTGTTGTTGTTTTGCACTCCAACCATCCTGAATGCTCCTGATGCTTCTCAAGTAAGCTCCTTATATCAAGGGCATGAAAACACTGCTTCCCCTTCACCTATAGTTGATTCTCCTCCTCCTTCTACCTCATGTGGTGAAAGTACTGATACTAGTAACTGCCAGTCTAAAAGGATTAAAAGAAGGAGGAATAGGAAGAAGGCACATAAGCAAGGGGGCACCCAGTCAACCTCTGCAAGTCAATTTGATCTTCACCACCCATCCTCTGCAGTTCATGATGGGGGCACCTATCCAATCTCACTACTGGAAAGATGCATAAGAAGGAAGGCGCAGCTCAAATAGGCTATCCCAATCAAAGGAAGCAATCCAAGAGCTTGGTGGGGGTTCATCCAAAGTGAGTTCATAGAAGAACTAGAATACTGCTTTGTTGCTGCAAATTGCAGCAAAATATTTTGCAAGTTTTTAACTTGTATTTCCTGATTCCTACTTATCTTGAGGGGGATTTTTCCCATGAGGTTTTCCCCTATTTCCTCGGTTTATTAAGCATCATTTTTATCTTTTAGATTGTATAAGGGTGACTTTTTCCTTGTTTCCAGGGTCCGCAGTTGTCCAAGTTAGGATTTAAGGGGGGTGTTAGGATTTATAATCCTCCCTTAACTAAACTATCTATTAGATTATTTTAGCCCAACTTAGGAGTCTTTTATTTAATTATTGGGTCTACTAGTACCATTGGGTTCACTTGGCCTAATGGGGACACATGTACCAATCACTAGAGTGCAAGGAGCACCGATAGAGGATAATTGAGATTGACTGCACTTGCATGCATCAGTTTAGGCACCTCCTAGGCCAATCCCTACACTTTAGGATCCACTGGGAGTCTCAGCACCAACATCCTTCAGTTACTTTGAGTTGGAACTAGTTAATCTTAGTTATTCTTCAGTTATTTCACTTAGCGCCAATTATGCATGGCTGCATGTGGATAAGGTGCCTTTTCTCACCTACCACTTTAGTTAGACCGAGTTAATTGATTATAGCTGATTGTGTGACTTAGTTAGACATTTGTAGTTAACCACTTGGACTTCGATAGTGATTTAGACATATTTAGTTAGCCATGCAGTGAGATACAGTCACATCCAGTTGGTAGATTCAAATTCATCCCTAATTATTCGAATTCTTTCCTTTGTAACACTATTGTAATTGGATTATGTAATGAAGATAATACTGTAATTCTCTGATCAATACTTGTATGTTTCCTGTGAGATTTGATTTGTTCAGTTTGTATAATTCATTCCTATTCATTGCATCAATAATTTGGACTCATTGCTTGATGATCTAAATGGAACAGTAATTATAACAACAATAAGCGCATGGGACTAGGGTACATTGTTGCGAGGTTGGACATAATTCTAGTAATATATTATTTCCTAGACAAGCCCCTTCTATCGAGTTCTAGACTCTTAGCATCTATTGTTTCAGATCACAAACCTATTTTTTTTCCTCGAGCCTATTGGAAACTTGGGTCATCTTCCTTTCAAATTTTCTCCAATTTGGATCTCAAAACCAAGTTTTTACGATGTCGTCTCCAAAGCATGGAGGAATTTTTATCAGGGTTCCCCTCGCTACATTTGGGAACAAAAGTTAACAAATGTGAAAAGGGAGCTCAAAGCCTGGATATCAACCCGACGCTAGAATATTGGGAAGGAAAAAACTTCCTTAAACAAAACCTTAGAAGAAATTCAGCAAATGGAGTAGAATGAAGTAACCAAAGAAGTGTTGTTGAAAGAAAAACAAATTGACAAAAAAATCCTTGCCATGTAGCGAAAGGAAGAAGCTGAACTTCAACTAAAATACAAATATTTATGGCTGAAATATGGAGATCATAACTCCAAGTTCTTCCACTATCAATGCAAAGAGCACCACATAAAATTATAATAAAAAAGATCCCAAAAGAAAATGGAGAAAAATAAATTGACCCTAATCAAATAAAAAGGGAGATAAAAGAGCATTTTGAAGATCTATATTCTAGTGAGGATATTGTCTCCTAAGAGGAATTGCTTACTCTCAACAACAAAATTCCTTTACTGATAAAGGATGACCTTGACTCTCTTACTCAACCTATCACTTTCAAAGAGGTCCGCAACCCAGTCTGGTCCCTGCTTCCAGACAAGGCTCCGGGACCGGATGGATTCTCCATAAGTTTTTATATAAGCTGCTGGCACATAATAATAAGAATATATAGTAAGAATGATAATTTGGACTCAATCTAAATATAGGATTGGAGGTGCCACAAACTCCACTTTCCTTGCTCTTATTCCCAAAGAGAATAATTCGTCCTACATTAAAAGATACAGGCATATCTCCTTGTGCAACTCCTCCTACAAAATCCTTTTCAAATTCATCGCCAATAGAATCAAGAAGGTTATACTGCTTCTCATATCAGAAAACCAAGGAGGTTTTATAGCTGGAAGGCAGACTTATGACAACATTTTGCTGGTTCAGGAAGCTATTCATTGAAGTCAGAGTCTCAAAGAAGCAGGTATGGATATTAAACTAGATCTTCCAAACTCTTTTGATAGAATAAAGCACTCCTATATCTTTCATGTTATGGAAAAGTATGGCTTCCCTGGTTATTTTATAAGATGGGTTAAATCCTGTATAAGCAAGCCTTGGATTGCTCCCCTTATAAATGGTCGACCAACCTATTTCTTCCAGGCTTAAAGAAGAATTCGACAAGGATTCCCAATGTCCCCCTTTCTCTACATCCTTGTAGCAGAATCACATGGCAGAAGACTTAATAGATTGAAGAATGAAGGGAATCTCCTGGGAATTAGCTTTGTCAAAGGCGTTCAACCAATCAACCATGCCTAGTTCATTGATGACACTATTCTTTTGGGTAGTTCCTTGACTCAAATTTCTAGGCATTTCAAAACCACTTTGGACCTCTTCCTAAAAGGCTTCGGAATCCAAATCAATGCCAACAAGAATTGGTTGTATGGTTGGAATAGAAATCCTAGCATTCTATGAGAAATAGCCAATGTCTTGGGAATAAAGGTAAATATCCAATTGACTTCCTTCATATATCTTGGGGTCCCTATAGTCAAAATGAAGTGCACTACCTCGGCCTAGAGTCCTTTGATACAGAAACTAAAAAATAAAATTTAGGCTTGGAGTAATATTTGGCTTAATTTAGCACGCAAGGTAGTTCTCATTAAATCCATCCTTTCCTCCTATCCCATATTCTCTTGCGCGATTTTCCTAGTGCCTAAATCTGTAATCAACATTTTCAGTATTGAGATAAGGAATTTTTGGTGGCAAGGTGGGAAGACTCAGGGGAGAAAATTCAAATTGGTAAACTGGGATACAATCATGGAAGAAAAACACAATGGAGGGATAGGAATCATGGATCTTGGAAAAATGAACAACGTTCTTTGAGCAAAAATGGTGTGGAGGATGATCACTGGAGAAAAGGAATGGTGGAAGGAGGTTATAAAGAAAAAATACATCAAAAAAAAGATCTAAATGTTTAGATCTCCCCTGGACAGGTAAAGGGACCTCCATATGGAGTCTCTGCAAAAACTCTATTGGCCTAATTAAAGACAATATGTATTGGATTCCTGGGAATGGAAACATAATCGACATTTGGTTAGATCCTATCTTAATATGACCTCTCTTAGAGTCTAATGATAATCTCCTTATTCTTCAAAGTTGGATGCAAGATCAAGGCTTCAAAAAAATCAAGATCTAGCTATATGGGTTTCAAGAGGTGATTGGAACAGTTGGAAAATATAAATCCCCCGCCCCACCTTCGTAAGGATTATGAATTTTTCACTTCTCTTCTCCATGACATCACCCCTCTTAATTCTAGAGCTAGAGATATAAGAGGTTGGGGAAAAATCGGGCTTTATATAGTTAAATAAGGTTACCAGGTCATGAAGCATAGTGGAGATAGACATCAACAAAGAATCTGGGGGAAGGTTTGGAGCTCAGAAAATATCCCCAAGATCAACATTTTCTTTTGGCTATTGGAAAAAATAATCTCCTAACTGCAGGAAACTTAAGAAAGCGTGGGATATATGGACCCTCAAGATGCAATCTTTGTCTTGAACAAGAAGAAACCTCTTACCATATGTTTCTTGAGTGCCCCTTCACATTTCAAGTTTGGAAGCTCCTCCTAGGTTCAATAGGTAGGAACTTCTCTCTTCCAGGAAATCTCTCCATTTTGACCACAAATTGGAAAAGTTGGTATCCGAGGAGAATTAGGAAGAAGAAGACTCTTTGCAGAATTTGGAATACAGTTCATAAAAATGTTTGCTGGAAAATTTGGCTTTCCAGAAATGGAATCCTTTTTTATAACAAAAAGGCAAAACCACAATGAGCTACCTTCAAAGCCATGAACATGATCAGCGAAAAGTTGAATTCAAACAGGTCTCTTTCCCCCAATCTTAGCATCTTAATCCAGGAGAACTTAATAGGTGCCAAGACATTCTGTCTTATAACTCTCTTCAAACCAAATCTCCTTCTGAGCTTCACTCTTCGGAAATCAGGAAAAACCAAGAAGAACTCTCTCTTTGGCGGTTGAGGCAAAACTCAGCCACCCTCCTTTTTGATGGCGCCTTGAAAGGAAATCTTAGGGAGGCAGGTATGGGTGGGATCATCTCTGATCCTGAAGGGAATACAATGAATTTGAGTGGCTTGCGCTCTTCTTTGGTTTGGATACGGATAAGCAACTCAAAATTACCAAAATAATTGTCATGGGAAACTCCAAGCAAGTTATCCACAAAATGATCAATGGTTACAGTAAAGAAGCAGTAAAAATTCGAAGAATCTATGAGCAAATTCGACAAGCCTCTGTAAATGTTCAAACCACCTTCTATCACATTCTCATAGTTAACAACATCGAAGCAAATAATTTGGAAAACCAAGGAGCAAAGCCAAAAATGGGTTTTTTGAGGTTAATAGTAATTCAAAAAATAAAAGTTATGTCGCCTAGGAACACTTGCAAGGAAGGAGGGGCTAAAGGGTGGGATAAGGATAACGCTTGGCCTTACCTCAATGTTTTGTTTTTTTTTTTTTTAATTCATTTTTTTATGATTGGGGGTAAGTCCCCACCACCTGGCGATCCAACAACCAGTAGGCTCCAACATCCAGCTGTCTCTCTAACGCAACCCATGTGAAGGGATTTAATGCAATCCCATGCTCGCTCAGGCGGATTAGAATTCCCGCATGAGCCATAAAAGACACCTTCAAGAAGCCTCCTCCAGCTCTGTTATTTGGTCATTACACTTTTGTTTCTCTTGGTGCAATGACTATTTTTTTTGGTGCAGTGAATAGTTTTCTTGGTGCAGCGAATGTCTCTCCTGGTGCAGAGAATGTTTGTGCAGCAATTGGTTTTTGTGGTGCACTGAACGATTTTCCTAGTGCCATGAATGTTCTTCTCGGTGCAGATAATGTTTTTGCAGTGTATGTTTCTTCTGTAGAGCCCTTGCTGCCCAGTTCTCAAGCGGCATGCTCAACTCTCATTGCACATTCAGGTTTACTTCTTTCTCAGGTAGCTATGGAAGCCAGGGACGTTACTCTGAATGATCTTTAGACATCCTTAAGAGATATCAAGAAGCACATTCGAAGGCTCTATGAAATCATGAATTAGGGGGTTACAAAAGGGTATTCAACCATTGAAGAGGTCAATGGATGACACAACAATTGGGAAATCACGATGCTCAAATTGAAGACAACCACAAATATTTGTATGAGCTAATGGGAACAATTGGTTACATGAAGGAGGATTTGTAGAAGTTGGTAAACATGAATCAAAGAAGCCATTTTCAAGACTCACCTATCAGAGATCAACCAATGGATGAAACCTCAGTAGTTCAGCTAGTTAAATATCCAAAGGGAAAGCATCAAGAGTATTTCAAGTTAAAATGGTATTTTATGTTTTTTTGTATTTTGGTTTTAGGCGTCTATGTCCATATATAGCCTTCGAAGGGTGATAGAAGTATTTTTTTGCACAGTTGCAAGTTTAATTCAATAGTCTCTAGCACAAACAATTCTGTATTTTTGGGCAAAAACAATATGAATTGCAGGTCTCTGACCTCTTATTTTGTATGCTTAGCTAGCTGGTAGCATCATTTTTATATAAATACAATATCTTCCTAGTTTCTGCTAAAAAAAAATAAGAGTTTTACAATATGATGAAATTTAATATATATATATATATATATATATATATATATATATATATTCATATTTAATAAATCTTAAAAAAATGATTTTTAATTATAATAAAAAATAAGACATTCATGGAATTATTTGACATATTTCTTAAAGGGAGTTGAGGTGCATGTGTACCCATCTATTAATCGTCGATTACAAAGTTACACCAACATAGATCCATCTTAAAAGGGGATCTACCAAGCATCGAGAGGGATCAAGTTTCTCGAGGTGCAAACCCTTTTAGAGTGCAAATGTCAAGGAATCATTTTTATTAATCTAATTTGAGTATGTGTGTGTGTGTGTCTTTGTAAATGTGTTAAATCTAAATTAAATGGACATGCTATTTTTTTTATTTTTTTAGTAGGACACATGTTAGTTACAGGATGAGCACATGAAAAGATACACATACCTATTGGGTTGTAGAATGCACTGCTTCAACACAAAAATGAATATTCTTAGTTAAAAAGCTAAAAAGGAATATCCTTAGTAGAGTAAAAGTGTACTCTAACATTCTCAATATCATTGAGAGAGGGTGAGTAAAAGCCAACGGTCCTTAGCAATGCACAACAATAAGCTCATGCTTTATCATTATTATTATATGATAATCAAAATATTATATTTTTCAGCAAAAAAAAACTATACTCTTGATATTCATAGAGAATAAAAAAGTACATATTCAGTCGAGCCAGTCTTATAAAACTAAGCAATCATTCAACAAACCTATGGAAAATAATAGCCATCACATGACAACCATTCTAAAAGACATAAACCAATCTTAAGTACAAAAACAAAACATACTAAAGTGTTCAGATGAAACATATCCTTCCAGCTACATCACAAAATAATTTAAGGAACCACCATGCTCCAAAGAATTATCAACAAATTCTTCTCAACAGAGAATGCCTTTATCACCTTCAAGTGCCTCTTTTGACAAAGTATATGCTTCCAAATTTAGTTCTCTGAAGATGTGTTCTATACTAATGGCAGTAAAAGAAGAAAGAAGGACTTTGGTTCTCCAACACCAGTTTTGGAGCACAATCACTTGTAATTTACAAAGATCATTTTCCCACTTGACGATCACCATGGAGTCCCCATATACTTTGAAGGAATCGATTCCAAAAGTAGAAGCCACATTGGAAAGACACTGCAATTCCATCAACTCAGCCTTTGTGTTAGAGCCATACCCACAGTTATATATATGTATGAAATAAAATTTAATATTAATAAAAAAAGTTTAAATCTAAAATAATATATCTTTTGTAAGTTGGCATTCACATTATATCACAAAAATAGGTACATAAAAATACAGAGCGAATGGGCCTCCCATGATGAGAAAAGAACCCATATTATGAGTTTTCAGGCCTCTCCAATGGAGAAAACAACCAGTTATCAAAATATCAATTTGATGTTTGTGGTAAATCCTAATTTTTCCATAGCTAGAAAAATAAAAAAGGAGGCTAGCAGCCACTAAACTATCTATCAAAAGAGCAAGCATGTAAAGAAACCCAAAGCATAAAAAAGAGAAGAGTAACGAACATGAATAAGACAATACCTGACAGGTGGCCCAGTACATGAACATATCGTGGGTGAAGGTGGCTTGTCCTCAGCCTTAACGTCGCCTAAGGGCTTGATTTAGTTTTAATTGTACTAGCCACAACATGAGTGTCACCATGCTTAATCTCCTTTTCTACACCAGCTTGGTTTTCCTGCTTGACACCATCATTCGTCGCATCTACCTCGCTATGAGTCCTATCATCCACATATTCATTAGAATCCTAGTGAATCCACCTGTTAGCTCCAATGGTAGGGAGTAAGGGTGAAGGAAGATGGTAGAGCTCAACAATGTTCACATACTAGTCTAGGAGCACTTGAACTCTCTCACGAAGCTCCAAAATTTGGGCTTATCTATCTTCCTTTTCCTTGTTGATGTCATTGCGGATGAGAAGAAGAGTATTGGTCATCACCACAAGCTATTTAGGAAGACCAATATACCCCGCATGCTGAGCAGGAACGTGGTGACCATGACCTCACCTACCACGATGACCATAGTGATCCATGTCTTTGGATTTTTCCCTACGATCTTCACATCACACCTTTAGACTGCTTCAGAGCTCAGGTTTTTCCAGCGTAAATTGAGTTCATATATCCCACCACACCGAGGAGAGTGGAGCATCAGAGATGGGAGAGAAATGAGCTTAGAGTCGTAGAGAAGAAGCATAAAAACGACCATTGCTAAGACTGAAGTAGGAATTATGTCGTCGGAGATGGTATGCCATATCAGTCTGCACTGTAAGGGAGGGAGTTAATGCCATTTAAATTTGACGTCCTTGTAGTCACCATCTTACCAGCCATCGCAAGTCGACAATTAACCCGTGTCCCATCTGCATTTATGTTACCGTCGTCATCTCTTAACACCCCTTCTGAGATAAATCTAAAATAATATGAAATAAATAAATTTATCTTTTGATGATGGTTGTTGTATCAAGTTTGAAATGTCTATAAATATATTGATGTACTTGGTTTCAAAAGGCTTAGAGAGGACCATTCCTAAATTACTATAACTTTAATGAGGTAGGAGGTTGGCCGGTTCGCATTGTAACAAAAAAATTGAAACTGAGATCTTTTGTGGGTTTATGTAGGGCAATCTAAGAGGAACTATTTTTCATACTTAACACCTATAGTCTCACAAAGATAGATCCTTTCATCCCATGAAGTTTTAGGAAAGGTCCAATGCTCTATTTCACTATGCAACTCATGAGAGTTCGTTCTTATTTTAGCTATGCAGATCTTCTTATTTATGCTAGTTAAAACAAAGAGATCATTTTGATCTTCAAGATTAGCGTTAATGACCTCCTTGTAATATCTTCTAAATTTTTATTACACCACAACTTCACTTTGATCTTCAAAGTAATAATATTTTTAATATCATCTATATTTTTCAAAATGACATTTTCTTCAATCCCACACATCTTTAACCATGACATGGCATCGTTATGCCAACCTCATTCAAGCCTTAGGTGGTTCTGACTGGAATTTAAAGCAATTTTCGGAAGTTTTTGGTCTCCTGAGTTATTTAATTTTTTATTATACATTAGGTACCTAGTCATAGCTATGCTCTCAGTGGGGAAAATACCCACTTCAATAAGGAGAATAGGATATGTTGTATTGCTTTTAATTTTAAGGTTGTAAGTTATAAAATGCTTCTATATTTGCTCAATCCTTCTCTAATATTCTTTAGAGAGGTTGCAGCCTCAAACTTCACACCCATACAAGAGAACGAGAGTGACGAGAGTTTCAAAGAGCAATTTCTTTTTATCCCACATAAGAAGGTTTTTCGACTTACAATTGTTTTCAAGACCAAAATAAGCTTCCATCCTCCATTGATCCTTTTTCTTGATGTTATAGTTCCAATCCCAAGATATTTGTAGGAAGTCACTTCCTCCAAGTTACCATTATCATACAAAAAAGGAGTGTAAGCGACCTTATAATATTTTCAACAACATAACTTTGGTTTTGTTGATATTGACAGTCATGCCCATACAAGAGCATAAATCCTCGAGAATTCTTAATTGCTTATCAAGATCATAGGGACATCTTGCAAGAAGAACAATATCATCAACATAAATAAGGAGAATGATGACAATTCTTGCTAATGTTGTGTTAGTGCAACCTTCCTCTATTAAACAAATTTCTAACTTATCAATGTATATACCAAAATGGGTAGGGGAGAGGGGGAAACCTTTCGTAACTCCTATATTACAATTAATATCTTCCAACCAACCCTCATGTTCTTAAGCTTGGAAATGACATTATCATGCAACCTTATTGCAATGGTTCTCAACTCGAAAGGAACCTTTAACTCTTCTAATAATTTCCATGAGTTATTTCTAGGCATTGTATGAAAAATGTTCCTAAAGACAACAAAACAAAAAAGGAGATTGATCTTATTATTGATACATTCCTATACAATTATCCCAATAATAATGAGGTGGTCTATGATGGAATGATACCTTCTAAAAGTGGCTTTCCATTTAGATCTTTAATTTTGACTTTCTATACATATACTGATCTTATTTTCCAAAATAATACCATATAACTTGGTTGAGAGAGGGTTGATCATAATAGTCTTATAACTAGAGGGTTTGTTTTTATAGTTGCTTTTAAAAATAGGTACAAAAAGGCTCTAAGCCAAAGGTTTATGGAAGCCTTGCTTGAATACTAGATTGGAGAGGTTGTTGATGTGAGGGATAAGGACATAACCCCCAATTTTTTGGATTCTAGCTTTGTAGCCTTCGATGTCCTTAGCTTTCCCATTCACGAGCAACTTAATATGAAAATCTATATCTTCTAAAGAAAAAACTTCATATTCCATAAAAATGGGTTGAACGTTGTCCACAAATCATTTGATTCATAAAGATTCTCAAGATAGGAATTCTAGTCCTTCATTACAATCATATTATTCTCTTTAATTTTGTGAGTTAGAATGTGCCTCCAGAATTTCTTAGGACCTGTTGGCCTGATTTTATGAATCAGAGCCAATAAGGAGGTTTTTTCCACACAATCAGCTTAGAGCAGCGTCCGGTATGTTTGGTTTAACAAAACCTCGCAAGTTATGGTCCTGCTACCAGCTAGTTTGTCTCTTAAGGAGAACTTAAAACCAGCAAAATCTAACCTATTCTAATATCTATCCTACCTAAATACCTAAAATATCCTAAGGTTGCTTTCTTAAGGAAAGACTTCGATCTTGGGAAGTTTTCTAAATATGAAAACTTACA
>LPNX010590473.1:319635-330100 GCA_001517045.1 Pseudotsuga menziesii | reverse complement strand
ATAAGTTCAAACCCTGAAATCTCAAAACGATTCAGAGGAGACATGGTTTCTCCAGCACTTTCTGGGCTTCGTTGCGAAATGAATGGGGAAGTGAAAACATAGGGAATAGGTATCCATACACACGACATGATGGATAATCTTCACATGCTTCAAATATAATCGGAGATCTAATCTCTGAACCTGCCATTTTAGCAGGATTTCATGCAGTGATAAATGTTACAACTTCACACTACACCATGATGTTTGCCAATTTATCTACGTTTGACCATGCCTATTAGTGATAACCACTTAACTTGGCGAACCAGTGATACGAAGACTGATAGAATCATCATTGCAACCATTGATTATTGACAGTGGTTCATAATTAATAGGTACAACGGTGTAATTTGAAATGACTGTTAGCATTTAACACTGTCAACACGATATTACCATATGCATACAATTGTCGACTCTGTCAAGGGGTGGAAGCCACGTTTTAATACCAACTCATCGATCCAAATGAGTGATCGCATATCGATTTGACAATTGGTTTATTGCATGGCCAGCTAATCCAAACAATCATCCTTATTTTATCATGTTACGTAGTGGTATGAAGAGTAATAAATCGCACTCTAATGTTATGATGCATTGATACAATAGCTAGATTAATGTCTATACTATATATGTACAAAACTAAGTTTAAACCCTTTAAACATCCTATCGACACATATATATCATCATATAGGATATTTATCATAAGTAAAAGTTTCCTATACAAACATCATTTATCCATTAACTATGATATTTACAAAGTTCATAATAGGGTATTACATATGATGTTAACTTTCAAAATTCTCTTAGTCTTAGGACTAATGATACCCTATTTAACATATAATGTGTTTTATGAAATTTCTCTTGGCACAATTCCCTTAAGTCACATAAATTTATTTTGATGATTTCAATATCTTAATGAAAATTTACGAAACTTATCTGACAGTTAAAAGCCAAGTTTTATGATCAAGTTTCTTTCAGCTCTAAAATCATTAGATCACTTTTCTTTGATTGAGAGTACCTTTAGAATCAAAGATTCTGAAGGTGCTATTTCATAATTTTTAATTGATAAATCACATAAAGAGCTGATCTCTCTTCATTTTTTCAAGAAATGAAGAGGTTGTTGCTGGTTGCCAACAGGACCCATTTTAGAGAGGTGTAAAATTTTATGCTACTTATTATTTATATATGTAACACCCCGGTTTTGACCCCGTTGCATTAGATGTATATGATGATGTATATATTGTAAATGATCATGGTGCGGAGCTAAAGGCCAAGGCCCCACCATTGGTCGGTTATGCTATGTTTTGGATTTAAAATTGTCACCGATGACATATTGGGGCATGCGGCATATATTATGTTGGTCATCATGTAAATATGCATCTATAATTAATTAAATGAACCCGACCAACTACGATTGCGGCAACTAAAACGAGAAAGGGGCATGATTTTCACAAGGATAAGGGTGGGGAAATTGTCAACCTTAGCCAATGAGAGAAAAACCCATGTGTCTTCTTACCTTGTTTTATTCCAACCACTTTCATTAAGAAAGGCTGCTGGTGGTTGAGGCAGTTAATTGTTTTGGGGAGTGGGGAGGTAGGACTGTCAGTCCTCACCCACACGCACACTCCACCATGGTTGACTTCACTATGGATGGGGAAAAATGACTGCCATCATTCACGCAGGGATTTTTCCACTCTCCCCACGACTGTGCAAAAACGCTCACGCACTTGCAATTCGCGTCCTCTCCATTGTTGTTCATTCTCACACAGAGGGATTCTTTCCCGTTTTTCGTCTTCACGCACAGAATTTCGCTGAATTTAACCATGCGGTAGTTTTCCTTTGCGAATTGGAGAATGGTGTGGCTCCATCCTTTACTCATGGGTTGATTTGTGGGTTCTGCATTGTGGCTGTATATGCACCGGTCGGGATACTGTAAAATTCGTCCCCAAGTGTGGTCTGCATACGTTTTTCCTCAGCGGCCTCAACTGTGAAAACGGACTGCTGTTTTCCCCGTGTATGTTGGTAATGTATGCTAATTACATTCCAGAACTGTTCTTTCCCCGTGTCCACTGATATGTTTGGGACTGTATGATTCGCTTGGGATTCGTTTTCCCTGTTTAAGCTGTGATAGCTGAATTAATTGCCCAAGTGCAATGGTTGGTCTTCGGACTATGAGAGGAGCAGGGATGCTGGCTTAGATTTGCTTGATAAACCTGGTGGTTGGAAACCACACAGACAGAGCTAGACGGATGGCCTTCTTCTCCATCACCCCTGAATAGCACTGGAAGGGAATGCAGGGCTTGAGGGACTGATTCCTTGTGTTGGGTGTGTTTGGGTGTCTTAGAGGTCAGGCTAGTTCTGGTGTAGGTGTTCTTGGCTCTGTAATGGGCTCACCATCTTAGCAATTTGCCTTCTCCAGCTCCCTAATGGCCTGATAAACCCAACTCTGTTGGCTTGGCTGTGTGTTTTGTGTACCTTTGGCTACGTGTAAGCCTGCTAGTTCCCTTATTCCTTGGAGAATCATGCCTAGCTCAGGGGTGGCAGCGCTGCTGAGAGATTAAGGAGCACGCTGGCCTATGGTTGGGTGGAACGTTGCAGCAACGTAGCTAGTTGCGGAAGGAGTTTTCATAAGAAAAGTGATCTTGCCTATTTTACTTCTGCAACCTTACTTTCTGTTAATTGTTATGAGATGAACATGCTTGTATGAATGAATGTTTCTTCCGCTGTGTATGATAAACAATGGAATATATGCATTTTCTACTTCAATGCATTTTATTTCAGCATATCAGCATGTTATTGTATGAATTCATATGTTCATGGGCACTTAGCCCGCTGTGTTTTAAGTTTGGGTCGCGTCCTCTACGCTGGTTGGAGGCATGGGGACGTGACAGTGTGGTATCAGAGCAATGTTGACAACAATGGGCCTCTATGGGCCAAGAAGGAGCAACTGATAGAGGTTGTATCTCATTCTGCCCAGCAGAAATCAGTGGATGACTGGAAAAATTTAATGGCCTAAGTGTTGACAGTCGGAGCACTTAGAGGTTCAGACTTTCGCAGTAGCGGAAGGGATTGTGGAAGAGACTTCTGTCGTAGTGGAAGTGGAAAGCGAAAGTCTGTTCGGCGGAACGGTCGAAGTGTAGATCAATCGAAAGAGCCAGCAAAAAAAATTTCTCCATTGCGGAAGAGTTCACGAAGTGAACTTCCGCCAATCGGAAGGGAAAGTGGTTTTCCGTCCACCGTTGCGGAAGTCCAAACCGCTAAGTCTTTCGACGAGGAAGAAAATCACGGGAGCTTCCAAGTGATTTGACGTCGATCGGAAGAGAAAAGTGATTGAGCGTCCGCCGTTGCAGAAGCCAAAGTCATTTGGCTTCCGATGATAAATACCTCCGACACCGGAACAATTTGGAGAAAGCTGCGAAAAGTTCATCTAAGTGTTCTGTATCAGAACAATTAGCGGAAGGGACTTCCGCCGTTGCGGAAGCCAAAACCTCTAAGGCTGTTGACGCCGATCGGGAGAAGTTAAGGTTTGGCGAGCCGCCGTTGCGGAAGCCAAAGTCATTTGGCTTCCAATGTCAGAAGTCCGTCGATACCAAAAAGTTAAAAATTTCTCCAAGTAAAGAGCGTTCGTCGGAAGGAGTTGGCCTTTGGTGTGCCGCCGTTGCGGAAGCCGAAGTCATTTGGCTTCCGATGTGCAAAGACCGCCGATGCCCGAAGTGGAAATTTTCTAAGTAAACAGTCGCCAGTCGGAAGAGAAAGCGTTTCATGAGCTGCCATTGCGGAAGCGAAAGTGCTAAGTCTTCTGATGAGAAAGACTGCCGATGCCGGACAAGTCAGTTCACCGATCGGAAGAAGTTATTGTTCGGAGTGCCGCCATTGTGGAAGCCAAAGTCATTTGGCTTCCAATGTAAAAAGAATTCCGACGCTGATCGGAAGAAAGAATGGTTCCGAGAGCCGCCGTTGCGGAAGCGAAAGCATTATGGATTTCGACCAGAAAGGCTGCCGACGCCGATTGAAAGGGGAAAGCATTCGAGGAGCCACTGTTGCAGAAGAGAAAGTGGTTTGAGAGCCGATTCTGCGGAAGAGAAAGTGGTTCGAGACCCGATTCTGCACAAGGAAAATTTGGGTTTTCCATGGGGTTTAACCAGCGAAATTTAACTGTTTTTCGGTGTAATTTTCAGCAGTTTTTACAGTGAATTTTCAGGGCTGAAAATGAGAAAAGAGGCAAGCCCCCTTGACCCTCGTCGTCCCCCTCAGATAGACGTCCTTAACAAAGAAAGTTTTGTGTGTTTGGGTGAATTGTTATTTTATGGTTATTCCCGGAAAGGTAAGTGATTAAGATTTATATCAATGTTATGCATCTAACAATTGTGTTATTAACACGTTTGCAGAATCATAGTCATCTTCAAGAGAAGTATTCCAGGTAGTGCAGTTTGGTAAGTAAGTGGTGGTTCAGTATGAGAACCCATGATGGGTATGATGCTCGGGATTCTTATGAGCGAGCAGAAGATGCCATGGGAGAAAATGTCTGTAATAGAAACGATGACATTGAGTCCAATGGGAGGCGATTCCAGGAGACACCGTCAGATGTTGCAGCCACTATGAGAAGCTTAATTAAATCCCAGGAGGAGTAGCATCAGTTGAATGCTGCTATGCTACAGAGTTTGACAGACTTGCAAAGGAAGATAGACTCTAGACGAGGTACAACAAGACCAGAAGGCAGTAAGAGCAGTACTAAGAGAAGGAGAAGAACTTCTAGTGGAACATCTGATTTTGAAGAATCCAGCGAGGATTCCAGTTCTTCTTCTCATAAAAGGAAAAGGAAGAGACACCATAGGGATCGCACTCGAGATGAATTCAAGAAAGCTAAACCTCCTACATTTGATGGTGAGGTAAAGACTGGACAAGAGGCTGAAGCTTGGCTTCTTGGTATTAAGAAGTACTTTCAAGTGCATGATTATTTAGGAAACATGAAGGCAAGAGTTGCCATATTCAATATGAATGGAAGAGCATCCATTTGGTGGGAACACTTTAAACAAGTAAAGAGGATTAGTGAAAAGAGACTGAAGTGGAAACAGTTCAAGAAGTATTTCAAGCAGAAATACCTATCTGACAGGTATTATGATGACAATATTAAAGAGTTCCATGAGCTGAGATTGGGACAGCAGACCATGGAAGAGTATGCAAATAATTTTTTGGAGTTGTTGAGGTATGTCCGGTACATCAGAGATGAGAAAGTGAAGGTCCAGCGTTTTCTAAGTGGGTTACCTCAGTCTTACAAAGATAGAATTGAGTTTTATGAACCTAGAACTCTTGAAGAAGCAATAAGAAAGGCTAAGTATTGCTATGAGCAAAGCAAAGGTAAGCCATATTTCCATAAGGCATGGAAGGACAAGAAGAACGAGAAGTTTGACCAAAGAAAGAAAGGTTTCAAACCTTCTAGCTTCAAGAATCAGCAGAAGCAGCCCTCCCAAGCTGCGAGTAAGCCGATTGGAGTGATAGGAGAAAAGCCTAAGGATCCACAACAGAATAGAGGGCCTCTTCAGTGTTGGAAATGTGGAGGACCCCACATGCACAGAAATTGTCCACTTGAGAACGAGGGTGCAAGGCCAGCTTATAATGTTCAAGAAGCAGAAACAGTGGGTCAAGTAGCAAGGGCAGTTCCTAGGATTTATGCAGCACTGGAGGACCGTCAAGCATATCACCAATTAGTTGTGGTTGAAGTTGCAGGTAAGATTGCTGAGCAATCTATTTCTATTTTGATTGACCCTGGTTCTACGCACAGTTACATTACTCCTAGAGTAGTGGAGATTTGTGCTTTTAAGAAAGTAAAGCATAGGAATTCTTGGTTAGTCCAGCTAGCCACTGGAACTAAAAGAAAGGTTAGTGAAATGGTAGAGAAATGTCCATTGGTCATGAATGGATTGGTCACTTGTGTAGATCTGAATGTTCTACTGCTTGGTTCCTATGATGTTCTCATTGGAATGGATTGGTTAGAAGTTCACAGGGTGAAGCTTGATTGCTACAATAAGAATTTTGAATGCATGAATGAAGAAGGGAACCTAGTAGTTGTGAAGGGTATTCCAAAGGTGATATCAGTACGGCAAATTTCAGCAATGCAATTAAAGAAGTTCTGTAGGAAGGGTTGCTAGTTGTATGCAGCTCAGATTTTGGAGGAAACAAGAGATGAAACTCCTAGGTTGGAGGACTATCAGGTGCTACAGGAATTCAGGGATGTGTTTCCTGATGAGATTCCAGGACTTCCTCCAAAGAGGGACATTGATTTCACTATTGAACTTGTGCCAGGAGCAGCACCAGTGTCCAAGGCACCCTACAGGATGAGTACACTGGAGATGTTAGAGTTGAAGATGCAACTGCAAGAGTTGTTGGACAAGAAGTATATCCGGCCGAGTGTGTCCCCTTGGGGAGCACCAGTTCTATTTGTAAAGAAGAAAGATGGTACACTCAGGTTATGTATTGACTACAGACAATTGAATAAGGTTACTGTGAAGAATAAATATCCTTTGCCTAGGATTGATGACCTCTTTGATCAAATGAGAGGAGCAAGGGTATTTTCCAAGATTGACTTAAGGTCTGGTTACCATCAAGTGAGAATCAAGGATGAAGACATTCATAAGACAGCCTTAAGGATGAGGTATGGGCATTATGAGTTTGTAGTGGTACCATTTGGTCTCACGAATGCACCAGCTACATTTATGTGCCTCATGAATAGTGTCTTCAGCAGGTATTTGGACAAGTTTGTGTTTGTTTTCCTTGATGACATTCTTGTTTACTCTAAGAATGAGGAAGAGCATGAAGAGCATTTGAGACTAACATTGAGTTTTCTCAGGGAGCATCAGTTGTATGCAAAAATGAGCAAGTGCGACTTCTATAGAGATAGAATTCAGTATTTGGGACACATTATCTCAGAGGAGGGTATATCTGCGGACCCCGAAAAGATAGAAGCCATTACGAATTGGCCTACTCCAAGAAATGTGACAGATGTAAGATCTTTTATGAGACTTTCCGGATACTACAGGAGATTCATTGAGGGATTTTCCAAAGTTGCACATGCTATCACTTCTTTGCAAAAGAAGGGGATGAAGTTCGAATGGACATCGAGATGTGAAGAAAGTTTTCAGAGATTGAAGAATCTTCTCACTAGTGCACCAGTATTGAAGGTTGCAGATCCAGAAAAGGATTTTGTGGTGTGTACCGATGCATGCGGACAAGGGCTTGGAGGAGTCCTTATGCAAGACAACCACGTGATATGTTATGAGTCAAGAAAGCTGAAGGACCATGAGAAGAACTATGCCACTCATGATCTAGAGCTTGTAGCCATAGTACATGCTCTCAAGATGTGGAGACATTACTTGATGGGAAGAAGATTTGAGCTCAGAACAGATCACTGTGGACTAAAGTATTTATTTGACCAGCCTACTCTGAATGCTAGGCAAGCAAGATGGCTGGAGTTTTTATGTGAATTTGATTTTGAAATCAAGCACATAAAGGGGAAAGAGAATAAGGTAGCTGATGCACTCAGCAGGAAGGTGCAGGGAATGCATGTGGCATCTCTTAGCATTTTCCAATCAGATTTGAGGCAATAGATTGTTAGTCATGTTGCTGGAGATGAATTGTACGAGCAGGTAAAAGACAAATTGCAGCAGCAAAGTCTTGAGAAGAGGTATGAGGGATATAAATTAGAAGAAGATGGAATTCTTACTTATAAAGGTAGAATTTATATTCTAGATGTAGCAGATTTGAGGAGAGTTGTTATGGATGAAATCCATCAAGCTCCATATTCTGGTCACCTAGGATATCAGAAGACAATTGCTACGGCTAGAAAGCAGTACTTTTGGCCAGGAATGAAAAAGGATATGGCTGAATACATTTCAAGGTGTATGAAATGTCAACAGGTAAAGGTTGAGCATCAACATCCAGCAGGTTTGTTGCAGCCTTTGCCAGTTCCGGAATGGAAATGGGAAGTTATTTCCATGGATTTTATTACAGGATTGCCGATGACTTGGAGACAACATGATTCTATCATGGTTGTGGTAGACAAGTTGACTAAGGAAGCACATTTTATATTGGTCAAGTCGACGTATGAGACTGGCGACATTGCAAAGATCTTCATGAAGGATATTTTCAAATTGCATGGATTGCCGAAGGCAATAGTCTCTGACAGAGATGTCAAGTTCACTTCCAACTTTTGGAAGGGGTTGTTTGCAGATTTGGGTACAAAGATAAACTTCAGCACTGCATACCATCCTCAGACAGATGGTCAGACATAGAGAGTTAATCAGGTGCTTGAAGACATGCTTCGCATGTACGTAATGGACAAACCAACCAAGTGGGAAGATTACTTACACTTGGTAGAGTTTGCTTATAACAATGGACATCAGGCATCCTTGGGGATGAGTCCGTATGAAGGTTTGTATGGAAGAAGGTGTAGAACACCTGTGACTTGGGATAATCCAGTGAACAGGATTGTGCTTGGACCAGAGTTGCTCAAGGAAATGGAGCAAGAGGTTGTAAAAATCAGACAGAAGCTGAAAGTAGCACAGGACAGACAGAAAAGCTATGCAGATAAGCATAGGGTGAACAGGGAGTTCAGTGTTGGGGATCATGTTTACCTCAGAGTGAGGGCAAGGAAGAGTTCCTTGAAGCTTGGTAGTTGTGCCAAGTTGTCACCGAGATACTGTGGGCTGTTTGAAGTGCTTGAAAGAATAGGGCCAGTTGCATATAGACTTGCATTGCCTACTAGCACTAGAGCTCATAATGTTTTTCATGTTTCTTTGCTTAAGAGATATGTACATGATCCTAACCATGTGATAAATTGGGATGTGATTCAGGTGGAACCCAAGGGAGAGTTCTGAATCGAGCCAATGCACATCCTCGACAGGAATGTCACAATGCTCCGGAACTGAGCCATAGGTCAGGTAAAGGTGCAATGGGAGCACTACGGACCTGAAGAGGCTACTTGGGAGCTGGAGGATTCCATGTGATTGGCACATCCATTTTTGTTCAATTTTGCGGAACACTGAGGCGATACCAGTGTAGCATTTTGTTCAATTTTGTAAAGCACTGAGGACAGTGCTATTGAAGGGGGAGGGGAATGTAACACCCCGGTTTTGACCCCATTGCATTAGATGTATATGATGATGTATATATTGTAAATGATCATGGTGCATAGCTAAAGGCCAAGGCACCACCATTGGTCGGTTATGCTATGTTTTGGATTTAAAATTGTCACCGATGGCATATCGGGGCATGCGGCATATATTATGTTGGTCATCATGTAAATATGCATCTATAATTAATTAAATGAACTCGACCAGCTACGATCGCGACAACTAAAACGAGAAAGGGGCATGATTTTCACAAGGATAAGGGTGGGGAAATTGTCAACCTTGGCCAACGAGAGAAAAACCCATGTGTCTTCTTACCTTGTTTTATTCCAACCACTTTCATTAAGAAAGGATGCTGATGGTTGAGGCAGTTAATTGTTTTGGGGAGTGGGGTGGCAGGACTGTCAGTCCTCACCCACACGCACACTCCACCATGGTTGACTTCACTATGGATGGGGAAAAATGACTGCCATCATTCATGCAGGGATTTTTCCACTCTCCCCACGATTGTGCAAAAATTCTCACGCACTTGCAATTCACGTCCTCTCCATTGTTGTTCATTCTCACGTAGAGGGATTCTTTCCCGTTTTTCATCTTCACACACAGGATTTTACTGAATTTAACCACGCAATAGTTTTCCTTTGCGAATTGGAGAATGGTGTGGCTCCGTCCTTTACTCATGGGTTGATTTGTAGGTTCTGCATTGTGGATGTATATGCACCGGTCGGGATACTGTAAAATTCGTCCCCAAGTGTGGTCTGCATACCTTTTTCCTCAGCGGCCTCGACTGTGAAAACAGACTGCTATTTTCCCCGTGTATGTTGGTAATGTATGCTAATTACATTCCAGAACTGTTCTTTCCCCATGTCCACTGATACGTTTGGGACTGTATGATTCGCTTGGGATTCGTTTTCCCTGTTTAAGCTGTGACAACTGAATTAATTGCTCAAGTGCAATGGTTGGTCTTCGGACTGTGAGAGGAGCAGGGATGTTGGCTTAGATTTGCTTGATAAACCTAGTGGTTGGAAACCACACAGACAGAGCTAGAGAGCTGGCCTTCTTCTCCATCACCCCTGAATAGCACTGGAAGGGAATGCAGGGCCTGAGGGACTGTGTAGCAGAGAAGGGACTGATTCCTTGTGTTAGGTGTGTTTGGGTGTCTTAGAGGCCAGGATAGTTCTGGTGTAGGTGTTCTTGGCTCTGTAATGGGCTCACCAGCTTAGCAATTTGCCTTCTCCAGCTCCCTAATGGCCTGATAAACCCAAATCTGTTGGCTTAGCTGTGTGTTTTGTGTACCTTTGGCTACG
>LPNX010590473.1:279129-319568 GCA_001517045.1 Pseudotsuga menziesii | reverse complement strand
TTCCCTTATTCCTTGGAGAATCATGCCCAGCTCGGGGGTGGCAGCGTTGCTGAGAGATTAAGGAGCACGCTGGCCTATGGTTGGGTGGAACGTTGCAACGATGTAGCTGGTTGTGGAAGGATTTTTCATAAGATAAGTGATCTTGCCTATTTTACTTCTGCAACCTTACTTTCTGCTAATTGTTATGAGATGAACATGCTTGTATGAATGAATGTTTCTTCCGCTGTGTATGATAAACAATGGCATATATGCATTTTCTACTTCAATGCATTTTATTTCAGCATATCAACATGTTATTGTACGAATTCATATGTTCATGGGCACTTAGCCCGCTGTGTTTTAAGTTTGGGTCGCGTCCTCTACGTTGGTTGGAGGCATGGGGACGTGACAATATAGGTCCTTTTTTTCATTTTAATGAAGGATTTAGGCTTGTTTATCTTGTCAACTTTTAGGGTCTCCTCGATAACTTCTTTGATTTCTCTTCATGTGGTTTTACACCCTTTGTCATACCAAGGATTGGTCATTCTATTTCTAGTTTTATACGACACTTCAATAGAGAACTTGTTAATGGAGGGGGAGAGGGTTGTAGAGAAATTGTGATAAAGGTCTTCTATATTGCCCCTACTAGATAGATGAAACATATTATTATTTAAATCATTTCAAAAAAAATTAGCTTTACTTCCTTTAAAGATTAAGTACTTTCGACTATGAGAATTTGTTTCTATGTGTATTTTTTTTAACAGAAACAAAAACATATTTATATATAATAAAAAGAGATAAAGCTACATCGGAGTCCTGCTCACAATAGTCTGTTCAAAATTTATCAGCCTTAACAAGTCCAAAAAGAAGAATCTTTCTTCCAACCCATGTTGTTTTTCAAAAAAAGAACTTTCACATCCTATTCTATTCCCTTTAAATGTGTATATCCTAATAAATTGATTACATATAAGCTATCAAAAAAACATTTTTTAAATAAAAAAAAAGAGAAGAGAATCGGGGCTTCATTCTTGAGTATCTTCTTCGCTCACCTAGACTGTAGAGTTATCCTCCATTGGGGTGTCTTTAGCATATTCAGAAGCCAGGGTTCCTTCATGTCCTTTCACCTCAAGCTCTAACTGTATTTATTCCATAATCTCCTTAAGCTAGGTAAATCAAGTTTCATTTTGTTCATTGACGATCATGGCATGTTGTTGCAGCCAACGCTTGGTATCCAACGTCCCTGTCATCAAATCCTTAAACTTGGATGCTTGAAAACGGTCCATCTCCTGCAACTTGCTCCAAATATCTTCCACTTCTCCACCCTGGAATCTGATATGCCCTTCTATATCCTCCATGCAAGAATCCATGTCTGAAAAATCTGTTGAGAACCACCTGCTCTCATCAAGCATAGCCATGGAAACTTTGTACACACATCGAAGGTTTTTCTTGTAATCTTCCATAAAACTCTTCAGTTGCATTATCTCACTCATAAGTCAGTGCAGAGCTTCATCCCTGAATTTCAAAGCTATAGGCCCCAATTATTTCATAGAGCCACTCCCCTTACTCATTCTCCCAAAGGCTTCTCACAATACCAGAGATAGACAGAGCATTGAATTGGTTCTCGAAATTGATCAAGAGTACATGCATTGTATCGTGCCAAAGAATGAAAGGTAGATGGGAAATGACCTTACCAACCCTGAGCCATTAATGCTCATTAAATCTCTTCTCTTCGACAATACCTCCGATCACCACCACTGCCATGCAAAAACGTATGGTGGCACTTCATTGTGGAGTAGGATGGTAAGTAGGATCTTGACTATTATGCCAACCAGGGATAATTTTAGGGGCGAATTTCAGCCCAGTGGGCTATTTTTCCATGTTTTTCTCACAAAAAAGATTCGCCATTTTGCATTTTTTGAAGCCCCGTTTCGCCCAATTTTAATGGAGTAAAAATTTTTCACCCTAAAAATCGCCAAATTATTATATAAACGATATAAAATCCTTGGAAATTAAAATATTTTTTGAAAAATATTGCCAATCATTTTATAGTTGGCATTTTAAGAATTGGTATTATTCACCAACATTCATACACTTTTAAATAAGTATGGTTCCTTAAAATAATCCCTGATGCCAACTTAATAGTATTTTCCTTTTTCACCATGTTTTCCTGTTTTACAAGTGGGGATTATGTTTCCTAGTGACCATGGAGAAAAGCAACCCATTTAACATTAGGTAAAGAGTGGTTGACGCTTATTTCCCCTTTCTTTAGATGGGTTCCATTGTTGGAAAGCTTATATATAGTCTTATTGTTCTTCCTTCTAACGTGATAGAATTGGATCTTGGAGATGTCCAAGATAAATTCCATTACTCTTTTTTGGACTCTCGTAACTGCTTTCTCTTTACCTTCTTGTATTCTCCTGATCCTTTGTATGGCTATCATTGAGTCCCAGAAAACTTGAAAATTTCCAATGCTCATGTCGGCAAGAGCTTCTATTCCTTTCATTAAGGCTTCCCACTCCACTTGATTGCTAGTGCTCCTTCCCAAACCCCATGCAAAGCTATTGATTTCATTTCCTCCTAGGTAAAAAACCGACCCCTCTAGCACCTGCCTCCCCTTGTTTCTATGCGACTACTATGCATAACAAAGTTGAGAGTCACAATTAAAGATTTACGATTCAAGTCAGGTGCATGGTCATTTAAAATGTCAAAATTTATTATTTGGTTGTTTAAAGGAATATCATAAATGACATAGTCAACCACACTACTTCCAAGCCCATAAATGCAAGTTATTCGACTAGAATTAGGCAATTTCACAAGACCATTGCAAACAATTAGATCAGACCATTGCAAACAATTAGATCTTGAGCACTACAGAGCTTATTAGCTTAGAATCAAGCAAAAATTTCCCCTAAATCTTCATAACTTCTTTTGTAGTTGGTGTCTAAAGCAAGGTCTTGTCTAACCATAGAGGATTAAGCATTACTTGAGAGAATAGATTGGTTACTAGTTGTTAGATCATTTTAAAAACACAATTTATATAAATTATTCTTCTTATAAAAGCTAGAAATAATAAGCTCAAAATAACAAATTACTATAAAGATTTTCTAAGCATTAATATATGTAATCTTTATCCATATATACTAGTTACCATTTTTTCTAATAAAACTTAATATAAAAAATAAATATACTTCCCAAGATAAGAAACTATGCCTCATGCCTCACGCCTCACCAAAAACATAAGACAAATCTAAAATGTTCAATTAGAATTCAAAATAAACTTACAACTTTATCTAAAATGTTCAATTAGAATTCAAAATAAACTTACAACTTTATTTTAAAATGATTTGTTAACACTACATTTGTAAAGTTCAAAATATTTATTACCTTATAAATATTCATAGAATCAAATAATCCTTTATTTATTTTTAATACCATTACCATTATATATATCACTATTAAATTCGAATTAAACAACAATCATAAATATAAATATAGACAGTAGGGGAAAGGGAAAGATTTGTAAGTATGTAAATGTTTTTTACATAAATTTTGGGATAATTGATTAAAAAAAGGATTATAAAAAAATTAGGGGTGCTCTTCATATTGAAGAGACAAAAAAAATTAAATTGCAGAGAACAGTGTGTGAGTTGGTGGTAAGATGGTCTGTTCCATAAACTATTTTTAACCTCAATACATTTAATTAAAAATACATCAATATTAATCAGTTATAAGCTTGAATAAATTCAAATATATGCATATTATTCTGAACTGAACAGAGGCCCATAATTGAAGTTACAGTCAAGGATTTTTTAATTCCTGTGGCTTATTAAAAAAATAAATTTCCCATCAAAAATGATAGTCCTATTTTATTCTATTACTGTTGATTACTATGAAACTGTTTTGCATCTACAAAAGTTATACGCAGAAGAGTGCCTCGGGCCTCAATTGAGTCCTGAGCAGATCGCTGCCCTTAGCATTCGCAAGATGAACTCCATTCTTCTCTAGGAGCAGTGCCAACTTCAGGACTGTCTGGCAGATAGCTGCATTCAACGAATAAAACCATAAGTCACTAGCATCTACTTTAGCAGAAAATAACAATTCATTAACAAAGAATGAAGCTGAGTGTTAAATTTGCTTCAAGAACTTAATAGAAGATCTGAAACTTTGACAGAGCTTACAGATCGTGTTGATCAGGTCCATTCAACATCGCAGTCCTGGCAACGCAAAAGAAGGCTTCATCAACATTGTAATCTTCTTTAGCAGAAGTTTCAAAGTATGGGATGTTGCCTCTACAGCTGCACCAATCTCTTGCTTTCTTTTCAGGAATCTGTGTGCAGACTGCACTTTATCAGTACTGTTTTGAATCTCCTATGTTATGTAAAAATTCTCCAATGGAATAATAAATGATTGAATGTGTCAAAACTGAAAAATCATCACAGATTCCTGATGAAAATAACTACTCACAACTCTGCTGCTGCCCCCGTTTACATCAACCTTGTTGCCCATCACAACAAAAGGAAAATTCTCTGGCTTCGATAATCTCGCCTGTAATACATATGTAGAACATTTATTACAGCTTTGAAAATCATTATTTCTGGTTTACATGCTTTACAACTCCATTGAGGACATTCATGTCCTCGAACTCTTCAATACATTCGCCAATACTGTAAAACACTTTGACTAAGCGATGAAGAATTGAAATATAATAATTATTCTAAAAATAAAATAGAGTTATCTTAATATATTAATATATTTACAGAGGTTGGGTTCAGCTGTTACTATATTAACATATTTACGTAGTTTGTGGTTGGATCAGGTCTATAGGAATCAAATAGTTGAGAGATAGTTATGAAATGGAAGAGAATTTGGAAATATATATTATTGTGAGTTATCCATGGCTAGCTACATGTTATTACTGACATTCTTAGTGTTATCCATGTATCATCTATCAGTTATTTTTTATATTATTTTTTCATTTTATCTCACATTCTTTCTTGATCGGCCATGAACTGGTTATCCATTCATCATCCAGCTACCAGTTATTTTTTATATTCCCTTTTTTATAATTGTTTATTTCTAATTCTGAACTACTTCCACAGAATCAATCTGGACATTACACTAGCTATCCACTTAAAAGAAAACATTTTACAACTTTTTTGTTTTGTTTTGAAAATAGAGACATCTTGATTCCAAAAAAGAATATCAAAGGTGTTTTTTTAAAACACCTTTTCAATAATAATAGCGTAACAAATACAAAATTAAGAGAACTTGAGCATACAATTTTATGCTTAAATAAAATAGATTAGAAAAAGTTATTGGGGGAAGTATTTTATTTTAAGGAAAAAATACTACTTTATTTAAAAATAAAAAATAAAAAATACTTTATTCTTATATGTTTTGAGAGAAAATAATAAACAAGCTCACATTATAGCTAACAAGGGAGTGGGTCTAGATTGTGGCCACTTAGTTTGCCATCAACAGGCTTAAGAGAGAAACTAGATACCTTAATAGTGTACTTCTCTATTCTATTTCTGGAATGTTCTAATTTTGTATTTTCCTTCTTGGACAATTTGTAAGGAACTACACTTCTCATAGAATATGAAACTATAATGAAAAATAAAGAGTGGTCAAGGACACACAAGGAGACATGAAAGCGGTCCTCCTCTGAGAGGNATTTGGGTGTAGTTTAAATATTTTAATTTTTTAATTTTCTTGATATAATTTTGGTATTTCTGAGTTTGGTTGGAAATCTGAAAAAATATCTTAGAATCATATATATATTTATGTTGATAGGCTTTTATATCTTCTATTTTGTTAGGTAGGTAGGCCTTTATATTTTCAATGACAAGTGGCCTATGAGAATTCATTAGTCACAAGTTAAGTGGCTGTGCTAGTAGCTATAAAAATAGGGTACTAAATCTATTTATGAATTTAAAAACACAATTTAAATGCTTGAAAATTTAAATTCTAACAAAAACAAGTTATGTAAAATGAATAAATTAATCCTATAATTTATTTTAATATTTTTAATAAATATGATTCTAAATTCTATTTCTTTTAATTTATAAATGACTTAATGATTGACTTAACAAATATGATTTAACTTCCAAACTAACTACTATAATTAAATATACGATTTTTAAATAGTCATTCATGACTTAATAAATGACTAAATAAATATGATTTTAACTTCCATACTAATTAATTTTTATTCCTGGATGACTTAATAAAGGCCTAAAGAACTCATTGTAATGAGATGTTACAACTAATTTTTATTCCTGGATGACTTAATAAAAGCCTAAAGAACTCATTGTAATGAGATGTTACAACTAACCTGATTGAGAAAATCGTTGTACCATGTGTTGAGGTTATCAAATGATTTGGCAACATTGACATCATACACAAAAACACAGCAATCTGCCCCTCTGTAGAAAGCCACTCCCAGGCTCCGAAATCGCTCCTGTCCTGCTGTATCCCATATCTGTCAAAATATTTCATCAAATTCAGAATCAATCCTAAAACAATTTCCAATGAAACAAATATCAAAGGCAAGAACTACTATCAACTCCTCTAATCATAATCTTCTGTACTTCTCAAACTGGAACACTCTGCAATACCAATAACTTCTTCATCTAAGAAAATAGAATTCTAGAATAACTGTGAATCCAGCTACCTACCTGCAATGTTACATTTCTATCATCGACATCAACTTCCTTAGTCATAAAGTCGGCACCAATAGTTCCTTTGTATTGATTGCTGAAACTATTCTGTACATATCTGCGGAGTGAGTACGTATTAAGGAATTAGGCCCCTAAAAATTATGTGGCTGAGATATTGAATAAATTGAAAATTCATGGAGGAAACAATCTTATCATCAAACAGTGGTTACCGATTCATCAAAGACGTCTTCCCAACCCTGCAAGATACAGAAAACAATATCATTTTTTTCTCTCTGTCTTGGAAGACACAGGAAACCATATCATTTTTTTTCTTTCTATCTTGCAAGACACAGAAAACCATATCATTTTTTTTCTTTCTATCTTGCGAGACACAGAAAACCATATCATTTTTTTTCTTTCTATCTTGCAAGACACAGAAAACCATATCATATCTTGCAAGACACAGAAAACCATATCATTTTTTTTCTTTCTATCTTGCAAGACACAGAAAACCATATCATTTTTTTCTTTCTTTCTTGGAAGACACAGAAAAGAATGAATGTAATAGTTGATGGGAGATTCCTACCCGCTGTCACCAAGAACTATAACCTTCAACAGGGTGCGCTTGCGAGGGCACATTGTTCATGGCCTGATGGTACTAGAGAATAAGGTTTCTTGCGGTGCATATCATTGGTTTGCAGTTTCTATATTGACTCTAACATCGATGCACGTGATCGTCGCCTAATAACTCACGGGAAATGAAGTCAATTTCCCTGCTTTGCCGTTATCTCGTTCTTTCCTTTTACCTTTTATCATATCTACCTGTACTCCAACCAATCTACCAGAAGATCACCATCAATTGTCAAAAACAAAATACCTTTTCAATGAGGTACCATCATCACCCAATTGACAAAAAAGATTACCAGATTTGAATTTATGATCTTGGAGATGTTATTTCTCCAATTTACAAAACAAATTACCAGATTTGAATTTATGGACTTGGAGATGCTATTTCTCCAATTTACAAAACAAATGACCAAACTTGAATTTATGGACTTGGAGATGCTATTTCTCCAGTTGACAAAACAAAATACCTCTTCAATAAGATAAGATCATCACCCAATTGACAAAACAAATTACCAGATTTGAATTTTTGATCTTGGAGATGCTATTTCTGTGAGAAGTTCCTTCATCCATAGCTGATACTATAAAGAAACTAAATCCAAAAATGGTAATTTCTTGGCATGAAATTAAAATGCTACGATCACAAGAACGGTTCTGGAATCATAACAGCCATGGCGCTGGATTACCTGAGACGTGTAGCCCACTCTCTCTGCTTTCGTAATGCCATCATAAATCAAACGTGAAACGTTATCGGGCTGAGGAATTAGTCCGCGTAACTGAGTTTGAATAAAGGAACGTGGATTCCTCAATGTCTATGAGGTCTATAATTCAATTCACTAATAAATGGTTTGTGCACTCCTTTCATATTGAAACAAGCAATCGAAAACGTGTGATGCATGCAAAGTTCGTTGAAAAAGAGTAAATAAAGTATCAATGTTTGATAAATTCTTACATCAATAATATCTTTATGTAACGATATGTACCCGTGTATAAATAATAATAATTATGAAGAGAAACATGTGAGATTTGAAAGAGTAAATAAAGTATCAATGTTTGATACCGTGAGATTTGCTGTTTCAAATATGTTATCAAAATAGAAATGTATGATAAATTTTCACATCAATAATATCTTTGTGATAAATTCTTATATAATAATGTTTTTGTGTATCTATTTGTAACGATGTATAAATAATAATAATAATTATGAAGAGAAACATGTGTATATTTGCTGTTTCAAATATGAAATCAAAATATAAATGTATGATAAATTTGTACATCTATAATATCTTTGTAATAAATTCTCACATCAATAATATTTTGTGTAACTATTTGTAAGAGTGTATAAATAATAATAATTATGAAGAGAAACATGTGTATATTTGTTGTTTCAAATATGAAATCAAAATATAGATGTATGATAAATTCTCATATCAACAATATCTTTGTGTAACTATTTGTAATACATTTATAAATAATAATAATTATGAAGAGAAAGATGGGTATATTTGAGGTATGTAGAACTCATAGTTACTTCAAGTTTTATTAATTTTATCCTTATTTTAAGTTTTATCTAACTTATTTATTAGTTTTGATCAAAATATCATTAAGGAAAGGTATTATTCAGATTACCTTCAATCATCAATAAATATAAGTCTAATAAATACAAAAAAATATTCAAATAAAATCGACTAGAATATCAAAAAATAGATATGGTCACCTCAAGGAGCCTCTCCCCTCAACTTTACTGGAATAACAACAGATCTTCCTAAAGATCTATAGCTACTTTAGAGAGTGCATCTACCTTTTCATTAAATTCTATATAGATATGTTCAATATTTAAGGTCTTGAAATCTGATTTGGCATCTCCAATTCTTTGAAGTATGGGAGCAAGTCTACTTTGATTTGTGATTTGAATAATCCCATTGCACCAATTCACTAATAGTTTAGAGTCTCCCAACGCGTGGAGATTTTTAACACCTTTATCCACTGCCACCTTTAACAGAATCCAGAGAATGAACAATTCTAAGTCTTGTTATTAGTTCCATACCTTGCCCCTTACTTAATAGAGAAATGACGTTGATTAGTCATATATAGGATTGCTCCAACTCCACACCGACTAGGTATCCCTTAGCACGCGCCATCGAAAAATCCCCAAGTTGTATTTTGATTAATTATTGGAGCTTTTAGGACTCTCCCTTTCCTTGGTGATTTAGCTTTCAAATCTTTATTGAATGCCAATATGATTGTGTGAGCCACGAGGGAGGGATCCTAACACTTACCTCAAATAACGATCTATTTTTGGCCAACCATAAGACTCAAATCACGTAGCATGGAAGATCTAAAAAATATTTACTGTTAGATCATCATACCAACTTTCAAAACAATTGATTAGAGTACACCTAGATTCCAATGACTTGGACAAATCAATGCCCAAATAACATCCTGCCACACCACCAATGAAAATGAAAAAAAATATAAAAACGTGGTCATAGACTCACCTTCCAATTTGCATGGGATACTCATTTTTTCCTTATATCCCATGTCAAGATCTATTATCCAATGGTAACAGTGAAAATACACAAATTTTTAGTGGGAAAGAGAGCTTCCAAATAAAGGTCCACCACCAAAGTCTTTCCCCTAGTACATTATCATGTGATAAGGCTTCATATCCTAACTTTGTTGAAAGCACGCTCGACATCTTATTCCATATCCATGAAATTTCATCATCTAAGACAGATGGAATTAGGTGACAATAATTTAATGTAATAAATACAACAAAATCATATCCTTAGCTCCCCTTTTAACTCCTTTTTAGCGTCTAGTCACATTTTTAGTGTATTTTTCTTCATTCTCATGTAAAAGTAAGTGTTATTTCATGGGATGGTGCTTTTTTAGGTATTTTTTTCCTTATTTCCAAACTTGGCGCTAAAATAGGCACTAATTTTGGCCTAATTTAGTGCCCATATTAGCAACGGATTTTGTGCCACCAATAGCGCCCCTTTAGCATCCTAAATAATGACATATCTTGCTCCATAAATAATGTCAGGAATAGCGCCATATTTTGAGCCAAGAATTACACCTAGTTTTGCTCCCTTGTTTTGTGACTGGATTTGAGCCAAGTTTAGCAACATGTTTAGTGCCTAGTTTAGTTCCATAATTTCCAATAGGCTTACCAACTAGTTTTGCTTCTCCTATAGGGAGTAATGTAGCATCTATTTTTTCTCTCAAAGTAGTGCCTTCTTTTGCACCTAACATTGTAGCCACTTTTGCTCCTCAATTTTCTCCCAAATAGTGTCAGGTTGTGCTCTTAGGATTGTGCCTAGTTCAACATATGAGTTAAATAATATATGAGTTAGATAATATACGAGTTAGATTCTATTGGTTATAAGGGGAATGGGTTATAGGATATGAGGGTTATATTTCGTAGGGTTATATAGGTTATGGGTTATTTCCTTTACAATTTAATAGTTATGAACAATGATGAGGATGAGGATGATGCATTATAGCACTATTTGACCATTATTGGCCCTAATGGCACCTAAATGACCCTAACAATATGGTAGTAGGATGCATTTTTCATCGTTACAATGATGATGATGACGACAGTGACATTGATGATGACGATGATGATAATGTTGATGTCTGTGATGTTGACGATGATGGTGACTACAATGTCAATGAAAATGATGATGATGAGGATGATTCCTGGTATAGTACTATTTGATTTTGAGTGATCCTAATGACACCTAAATGAATGTAATGCTGTCTTAGTGAACCTAATGGCAGCTATATGACCCTAAAGTCATTCAAGTTTCCCTATCAAACATATGAGTGACCCCAACTAATGACATTACAATCATGATGATGGTGTTGTGTGATGACAATACAATGGCATTGATGATGATGTAGTTATACGATGATAGTGATTAAAATGAGAATGATGATTATGACGATGATGATGACACTTACTATTTAATACCACCCATCCATAGTGATTAGAATGTGTTAATGGTTCTTGCATTCCTACTCAGAGGAAAAAATTAATTTAACAAATTCATGTAATTAGGTAGTTGGATGCCCTTTTCATCATTACAATGATGATAATGGGATCATGATGACAACGACTATGATTATATGTGACAATGGAAATGATCATAACAATGAAAATAATTTCGATATCCATGACGATGATGGTGATGACGATAAGGATAACAATTACTAATTAAGACCCATCCTAGTTAGAGGCCAAAGATCCTTAATGAAATTCACGTAAGGTAGTAGGAATCATTTTTCATCATCACAATGATGATGATTATGAGGATGACAATAATAATAATAATGATGTTGACAATGAGGATAGTATAATGTTGACAATGATGATAAGTACGATGACCATGATGGCGATGATGTTGATGACAATGATAATGATGAATATGGTGCATGTTATAGCACTATTTGACCTTAAGTGATCTTAATGGAACCTAAATGACCCTAATGGCACCTAATGACCTAGTTGGATGACCTGATGGTGTCTAAGTGACCCTAATGACCTAAATGAGGATGAGTACAATTTATAATTAAGACCCATCCCAGACAAAGGCCCATTAGAGGAAATTTCAACTCAAAATGGGCCTCCTAAGGAAAATAATAAAATAATAGTTAAAATAATAAAATAATATTTATTAATTTTTGAGGAAGAAAAGAAAAAAAACTAATTTTTTGTTCGTATTTTCGACATATCTCCTTGTGTTTTTACTCAAATTTCAATCGAGAGAGCTCGTCGAATGCAGAATTAAATTTTGCATCAAAGGATTACCCACTTGGCATACTTTTGTCGAACTCCACTACCTAAAAAACAAGAAATACCTGAAAAAATGTGATGATGATGTCATCATCACGTTTTTTCAGGTATTTCTTATTTTTTGGGTAGTGGAGTCCATCAAAAGTATGCCAAGTGGGTACTCATTGGATGCAGAATTTAAGTCTGCATCCGACAAGCTCTCCGAATCAAAATTTGAGTAAAAACATAGGGTGATATGTCGAAAATACGAACACAAAAATAGTTTTTTATGATACCTATCCCCAAATTTCTATTAAAAAAATGTTTAAGACTTATACGGTATTCAAATTTAAAGCAATTTCATTGGCTAACGCATGATGACATGGAATTTGAATGAGGGTTAAAAGGCCTGTTATCCCTAAAGTTGAACCTAGACTACAGGGGTTCAAGCTTAAGGAAATCTTTTTCAGAAATGTACAAATCAATGAAATCAAACTAAAAAAAAAAACAAGCTGGTATGAAATCAGAATCATTTGAAGATCACACAATTATCAATGAGGTAAACTGGTATAATATAAGAGCTAATAGAAAATCAAAACATTATTGAAGAAATAGGTTGGTGTGTAATCAAAGCTGTAAGAGAATCAAACAGGAACTGTATAACATAAAAATTAAACACAAGGTCCAATATCTAGATAACTACAATCATAAAATCATGAAAATGAAACTGTCTTTGTTTTAAAAATATAAAGGATAATTGCATTTCAATACAAGAATCACTGTAATGGGATTTAGTGGACCATGTACATGATAAATCATAAGAAAGACAATTTATAACATACAAAGACAAATCAGAATCATGTTCATTCAAAGTAGAACCTGTTATTGAAGTTGTAGAGTATTCATGTTATACAGACAATGATCAAAACTAGGCTATCACAACACCAAAATTGCCAACCTGTTTCTCCTCTCGAGAGCCCATTAAATACAAAATATTGCCTTCTTTAAACTAACCATAAGATCCTATATCTAAGGATCGAACCTCCTCAAAAATAGGGAAGTCAATCCCTTTTAAAAAGTATTAAAGTACAAGTGTAATACATGTGTCAAATAAACAACATAAGTTCAAAAAGCAAACTACAATTTAACTTCTAAATGCTTCTAGAAGCCTCTGCTAGTGCAGCTAGGTCACTCAGAACCTGTGAACGCTTCTGTAGTCTGAAGAATTCAGCATCCTTATTGTCCTCCTTGTTCTGAGCTTTGACTTGTTCCAGCTGCTTCTGAATGACTCGTTTCTCCCTTAGAACATCTTTGGAAACTATCAACAACTTCTGGTATTCTGTCTCTTTGTCCTCCAGGTCTTCACGAAGTCTTTTGTTGGCCACCATCAATTTTTCATTTATGTCTTGCAGATATCTTGTTTGTTCTTGGTATGTCTGCAAAGACTTCCTACATTGGCTTAATTCAGAAGATATTTCCAAGTATTCTTCTCTTATGTGGACTCCTTCCTGTAAACCTTTTAATGATGAACCATCATCTGGATTATCCTACTTGTCTGTGCAAAAATATTCTGGTATAGAACCTGCTATGCCCTGAATGCCAATAAACTTTTCAATATCTACACAAAACCGGTCCTTTGTTGTATGTACTGTCTCTTCACTACCAGCATCATCTATCACTACAACATTCATGGCATCTTCATGTGCTGCCCCTTTCTCTATCTGCATCTTCTTCCTCAGCCCGGTTCTTGGCTTCTCTGTCTTGAACAACTGTTTACAAATCTTATTCTTTGAAGCTATACTTTTCAACATATTACTAAGCTTCTCTGGGTTTTCATTTGTGCAGGAAGTTTCAGGGCACAAGCTTTCTTGGATGGGTTTCTCAGCAGCATTCTTTTCTTCATTCCCAACAGTTTGAACTAGCTTCTTAGGACTTATTGTTGGTTGTTCAGTATCATCCATCATTCTTTTGCCTTTTTCTTTAGGGTTGTCTTTAAACCCTAGCTCTGTTAACAAGGATTCCCATGTTCTTTCCTCCTTTTACAACTGAGCTAAAATCAACAGTTTAATTAAGCCTTGGTGATAGATAGAGCGAGCAGTATGCTCGGGATGGTTTTGAACTCTGGAAATCATCTTTTGGAGGATTTTTAACAAGTAAAATGGGAGATTTACCTGTATACTTCCATGAATATGCATTAGCAATTTTAGATGGAATTTTAATACTTTGTCATATCTTCCATCGCATGTGATGTAATTTTGTATCACCTCCAAAGGAACCTTCCATCCTGGCTTCATTCTGCTAACATGAACATCATTTTTCCAATCTAGCTTTTCACATCCTGGCATCAGGAATTCACTGAAATCGCTTTGAAAATCTTTTTGTTTGAACCATTTCTCCCCCTGTGCAGGAACGCCTATTGCCTCAGCAATAGAATCCTCATTTACCCTGACTGTTAGGCTTTGCAGCTGCAATCTTTCATGTCTGTAATTTTCAATAAATAACACGGTTACCTGTGAGTGGTAACCCTACAATTTCTCACAAAAATTAAACCATCCGGACTTCTGCATAAGTTTGGCAGACCTGGGAAATTGTTTTATCCAATATGTATTGCTTGGTTCTAGCCTGCAAATGAAACCACCTGATTTTCTTTTCACTATAACCTATGGTTATTCCTCGTCTAGTGCCTTTTACATTGAAAACCCTAGAAAATTGCAACTTTGTTGTATAGATAGACTGGGCTTTAAATCTCAAACAAAATAGCACACCCACTAAACTTCGTTGTAGTTACCTCTGTGGCCGGTCTTCATTCCATGCTAGCTCTGACCTGTCAATAATGCACCTATGCTCGTGCTAATCTTAATTAGATTGATTTGCAAGCCTAATAGAGTAAATATGACAGTGAAGATAGAACCCAAGGCCTTGTCGGTCTTACCCTTAAGCCTCTGTCAGTAATACAAATCAACAAAGCCTTCACGCTATACTGTCCCGAACAGGGAATTCTTTGCTGCAACCGCTGGCTCTGAGATGCAGGGAAGTATATACAATGTAATCCAGACCCTCAAACACAAAATCCATCAGGGTTTGAAAACAAACCCTAGCTGCTTGAAACCTGAATGTTGCTGCTCATGACCAATGAAGATTTACAGTATACAAACAGGCCTCTAAATGTCCCTCTCCAGTTTAACGAGCAAAGTAATGAAATAGATTTTGGGGAAAAGAGTGAGTTAAATCAATTCTGCCACGATCAGTACTAGCACTCATTGCATGTATTGTTGCAATTTCAAAATGACAACATGTGTACCATTTCATAAGTGACACCATAAAACCATCATTTTATGGAGAGGGGCGCCTTTAAAACATGTCAATACCGAATGCCAAATAATCATGAATATGACCCAAAGTTTATTATCCCTTTACATTCCATGGTATTAATAAACAATAAACTTTTCAATGAAATGCCCTTTTGAAATTCTGTTGCTAGTAAGTGAAATGCTGCCAGTTCATGAAATGCTGCCAGTTTGGATAATGCTTCCAGTTTCAACAATTCATCATATAACATACAATCTCTTGCACATACATAGGTTCAGGACTAATGAATGAATATTTTGATGATTCAAGATAATAAAAGAAACCATAATGGCGTTCAATCAAACATAAGGTGTAAAACAAAGCACAATTTTAAAAAATAAAAACACATCACAATAAAAAATCTAAAAATAAAAGGTGAAACAACCTTAGAGATAACAAGGCCCATTTTGAGTTGAAATTTCCTCTAATGAAAGTGCTCATTTACGAAATTCATGTAAGGTAGTGGTTTCCTTTTTCATCATTGCAATAATGATGATGATGATGATGAAAATAGCAATGAAGATAGTGATAATGTTGATGTATATGATGTTGAAGATGATGGTAAGGACAATGATGATGACTACATTTTCATTGAAATTGATGAGGAGGAGGATGATTCATATTATAGCATTACTTGACCTTGAGTGATACTTCATAATATCTTAATGACCCTAATGGTGTCTAAGTGACCCTAATCGACCCTAAATGACCCTAATGGAATTTGAGTGTCCCTAACAAACATTTAAGTGACCCTAGTAGCATATGAGTAACCCTAACTAAATTACAATGATGACAATGATGTTGCATGGTGACAATGACAATGGCATCAATGATTATGGGGTTATGAGATGATAGTGTTTACAATGATCATGATTATTATGACAACGATGATGGAAATTACTAATTAATTCCATCCATCCATAGTGCTAAGAATATGCTAATGGTACTTGCATTCCTACTCATAGGAAAAAACTCATTTACCAAACTCATGTAATTAGGTAGTTGTGTGGCTTTATCATCATCACAATCATTGATGATGATGATGACAATGACTATGATGATATGTGACAATGACATTGAAGATGAAAATGCTGATAATGTCAATGTATATGATTATGATGATGATGGTTATGATGAGGATGACAATTACTAATTAAGATCCATCCTATTTAGATGCCAACGCTCCTTTATGAAATTCATGTAAGGTAGTTGTAAGCATTTTTCATCATCAAAATGATGATGATTGTGAGGATGATAATGACGATGAGGATAATGTTGATGTCTATGACATTGAAAATGCTTATAAGTTCAATGAGCATGATGATGAATATGTTGATGAAAATGATAATGACGAGGATGATGGATGTTCTAACACTATTTGACCCTGCGTGATTTGAATGTCACCTAAATGACCCTAATGGTGTATGAGTGAACCCATAGTCAACTAAATGACCTATTTAGATGATGTAAATGTGTCTAAGTGACCCTAGTGGCCTAAATAATGATGAGTACAATTTATATTTATGACACATGCTATTCAAAGGCCAAAGAGATCCTTTACTGTAGTGTACCAAACCCCAAATCACAACATCGGTGTCGGATACACCATTCTTCTAACAAGGAAAGGGTTGATTATGAGTAATGCATAGTAGAATAAGGTTCTATAAGGCTAGGAAAACACTCCAACAAGCCAAATAAATGAAAAAAATTATCCATTAAAAAGGAAGACGACACTTCCAATGCAAACTTTTCCCCGAATCCACATGTGATGCAAGGTAATTGTAACATGAATGCAACTAGGTATAAGTAACACTTTCACATGTAATTTAAACATTTAAATCACATCTATTTTATCTGTTAAACCATGTATTAAAATCTGATCTATAGATGCTAACAAAAATCAATTTTACGTCGCTAAACAATTCATATTTACAACACTAAACTAATCATATTTACAACACCAAATAAATCAGATTTACAAAACCAAAATACAACCATTTAAGCATATATAATATCATATCTGAAGCTTCCATCTATGGCCACATGAACCACCTAAATACTAGATCTAATGGATTTCATAAAACATAAACAAAATAACATCTACTAACTACTATACACATAACCAACTATGCTCTATGAGCTACCAATTTAACATGACTAAATTCAACCATATAGCATAAAAATAGGATCAAAGCTACAACATAAAATAATAGAGATAAAATCAGCCTCCACGAGCACATAAGAGGCAATAAACACAATAATTAGTTTTCAGTGAATACTTATCTCTGAATAACACAACTAGATTCAACATGACAATGCTCCACCCAACCATAGATTTTCCATGGCAGCTCATCAATCTCTTAGCTTGATAGTCACCCCAAGCTAAGGTCATGGATCCACATACTAAGGAACTCCCAAAATTAGATCTCAACAAAAATAATCATGCCACAACCTGAGAATCACAACATAATCCCTCACCTTTTAATTTATTTGCATCAACACTACCTAGTGCAATGGGATTCCCTTCACCAAAATAGTCCCTCGGGACATCATCGTCCAACTTCAAGATTCATTTAGCCATATCATAGAAAAATAATGGTCTTTAGGGACTTATGTAATCAATAGAAAATCAATCCAGTCTCTGTACTAGAATATATTAGTGTTCAATCCCCCTCACAAGTCTACAATTTCCCCTGCAAAATAAAAAGGGTGTAATAACTATGTGTAAAAGAAAACTCAAATCCATCCACATGCATTCAAATTCATGAGAGACAAACTCTCCAAAACCAATAATTATGAAAGAATTCCAATTTGAATCCTTTCATAGCAATTCAAATCCTATGGCAGAGGCTAGATTAGGTTCACTGGAAAGAAATCAAGTCTACTGGGAGCTTTTACCAAATCACTAGATGACCATTCAAGTTCTTAAGAGAGCAACTCGAATCCACTTAGATTGACTGATCCAATTCATTGGAAAAACACTCCCAAGCACTGGAGGTAACTCAAATTCACTAAGACTGACTCAATTCCTCTTAAATCACTCCCATGCATTGAAGGCAACTCGAATTTACCAAGACTGACTTGAATTCACCCAAAATCACTCCAATGCACTAAAGGCAACTCGAATTGACCCAAAATTACTCTGATTAACTGAAGACAGCTTGAATTGACCCAAATTTATTTTGATTAACTAAATACAACTAGAATTAGTGTGGGATTTATAAAAATCAAGTGCATGGTTAGTAAAAGTAGTAAAATAACATGCATAAGACATGAGAGATGAGAGAGTGGGTCCCATTGACATCAAGTAAGGAATATTCTCATCAAGTGAGGGTGCATGCAAAGCATAAAATAGGTGTAATAGGATCTCCATAGTCCAATAATAATAAAAAATAGGAAACATAGAGTAATGTTATGAAGAATAACAACTCCTAACCCCAATCCCCTCACATGTGGAATCCATGACCACACAACCACGTTAGTTGTAAATGTTGATCTAGTTATTTGGTTAAAAGAAATTAATAGTAAAATAATAATAATCATATCCATAATCCATAGTCTAGGAACCTAATGCCACAATAATGACAAATAACCACCTCACATATGTTTGGGGCTTACCATCGGGGCATTACATCCCCTCCCCCTTAAAACAATGCATTGTCCTTTATGCTTATTTAATACACATATACAGTTCAAGGGTGCATCCATGGAGCTAGGTTACACTTTTTGGCAAGGTATATATCACATTCCAATATATCACATGATCAACATCAGGTATATACTTTTGCAATAAGGAGACATGAAAAAAATTATGTACTTTAATACATGCAGGCAATGCAAGATCATATGTAACAGGTCCTATCCTGGCTAGGATCTCAAAAGGGCCATAATATCTAGTAGTCAGTTTGGAACAGTTTCCTAAGTTCAAGGAGATATTTGTGGGTCTGAATTTCAAGAAGACATGATCTCCTACTTTAAACTGCCTTTGAATCATGTTCTTATCTGTATAACTCTTTTTTTTGTCTTGAGTTGATTTTAAATTCTGTTTGATTTTAATCATCTGATATTCCATGTCCTTCAAAAGTTTAGTTCCAAGGCGATTATGTCCATTGGTTTGTCCCAGCCGATAGGAGTATTTCACTTTCTCCCATACAATGCCTCAAAATGACTCATATTCAGAGAGGCATGATATGTATTATTATAGGAAAACTCTACTAAGTGTAAATAGTCCTTCCTCTTGGATGGTCAATCCATCACATATATTCTCAACATATCCTCAATCACCTGATTAACTCTTTTTTTTCTGACCATCTATGTGCAGATGGTAAGTATTACTCATGTTCAGACTCATACCAAAACCATGAAACAAGCCTTTCCAAAAGTTACCAATAAACTTTGAATCTCGGTATGATACTAAAGATTTTGGAATTCCATGTAGTTTGGAAACCTCCCTCATAAATATGTTTGCAATGTTAGTTAATGTATGAGTTGTTTTCACTGAATAAAGTGGTTGCTTTAGTAAAATTATCCATTACTAACATAATGCAATCATGAAGTGATCCCATATTAGGAAACTTTGTGATGAATTCCACAGTCACCACATCCCATTTCCATTCGGGTATAGGTAAGGGTTGCAACAACCCAGCTGGATGACGATACTCTACCTTAACTTTCTAACATTCCTTACAGTTAGCTATGTATTCTACAACATCATTCTTCATTCCTCGCTAATAGTACTACTTTCTCACAACTGGTATTGTTTTTTGATAACACGAACGCCCAACATAAGGTACATTATGCATCCATTTAGAACCATATTCCTTATTTCTCCGAAGCTTGGCACATAAACTTTATCATTATGCATGAGGGTTCCACTTTCTCCTAGTTGGTATTTATCAAATTTTCGAAGCACTTCTTGTTGTTGTAATCCATATCTTACTTGTTGGTAATGCTCATCTATAGAATTGGATTCAATAATACTATCCTTTAGATATGATGTACCGGTACTGATAGTAGATACATTCATCACATGCATTCTTCCTACTAGGTGCATCAACTACCTTATTTTCCTTGCCTTTTATGTGCTTGATATCAAAGTCATATTCACATATAAATTACATCCACCTTCTCTGCCTTGAATTCAGACTAGGCCTCTCAAACAAATACTTCAAACCATCATGATTAGTCCTTAACTCAAATTCCTTACCCATCAGACAATGCCTCCACATCTTCAAGGCATAAATGATAGTTACAAGCTCCAAATAATGAGTGACAAAATTCTGTTCATGTTATATTATCTTTATGGATTCATAATTGATAACATGACCACTCAAATTCAATACTTCACCAATGCCTTACTTACATGCATCAGTGCATACTACAAAGCTTCCATCAAGATATTCAATCCTCAAAACTGGTGCATTGGTAAGAAATTCCTTGAGTCTTTGAAAACTATCTTCACACTTGGAGGTCCATTCAAACTTCACATCCTTCTTATGCAAAGATGTAATGGGATGAGCTATATTTGAGAAATATTCAATGAATATTCGGTAGTACTCTACCAACCCCATAAAATATATTACTTCTTATACATTCTTTGTTGTCTACCATTCCATTATAGCTCTTATCTTTTTAAGACCCACAAAGATTCCTTCTTCTAATGTCATGTGACCCAAGTAGTGAACTTTACTCTTATGGAATGAACACTTACTTAACTTGGAATACAACTGATGCTATTTAAGTATTTTCATCACCAACCTTAAATTCTCTTTGTGTTCTTCTTCTGTCTTGGAATAGATGAGGATTTCATCCAAGAATACAACCACGATCTTGTCCAAGAACTTTCTATAAATTCCATTCATCATGCACATGAAGGTTTTCGTTGCATTGGTCAATCCAAAAGGTACTGATGTGAACTCATAATGACCATACCTAGTCATAAATTTTGTCTTGCTGATGTCTTCATCTTTGATTCATAACTTGGTGATACTAAAATCTTATATCTATCTTTTAGAATACCTTGTCTCCTCCCAGCTTATCAAACAAGTCATCAATCCTTGGAAAGGAATATTTGTTTGGATTGTGTCTTTTTTCAACTACTGATAATATATACAAAGTCTTAAAGTTCCATCTTTCTTCTTCACAAACAACATCGAAGATCCCCAAGGTGACACACTAGGTTGTATGTAACATTTCTTCAGTAATTCTTCTAACTGCATCTGCAACTCTTTCAATTCCAAGGGACTAGAAATAATTCCTGAAACACTTCTTCAACTGCAAGGATGTGATCTGTCTCAAATATATTGGTCTCGGTATAACTATTACTGTTACCTAATTTCCTCCTTCATCCAAACAAGTAAAATTCTTATTATGGCAATCAAGCATTGCATGGTGCCCATCCAACTAGTCGATGCCAATCAACATGTCATATGACCCTTGGGGTATTCTATTAAAGTGTATAAGGGTCTTCAGAACATTAATTTCCAAAGGCCACTTCTTTATTGTGTTTGTGACCTTGTAGGATTTGTCTGTGGGTATGAATGATTCGCTCATTGTCTTTTCTATTGGTTCTCACTTCCATCTTCAAACTTCTTACTGTGTTCTCGAGATCCAAGGGTTCAATGCTTCCTTTGGGTATTTTATTCATGGATCTTCCTCATTCCGATACTAACTCAGAAAAATAATATTCAAGGATAGAAGGTATATGTCCTTCCTCCTAATCCGTCACCAATATTTGATCTTTGAACTCTGGCCCCTTTAGTCTACACTTGCTTGTTTAGGGTTAAAATTTCAGTTTAATAACCACATTGCGAGCTATAATAAGTATTGGAGGATGTGATGTGTTTGATGATTAATAACCATTAGAACATCATAAAACTATTTCACAACATATACAACACAATTAAAAATGCATAAACATAGAGTCAAAATCTCGTAGAAGGCCCAACAGCCATAGAGTTGAAACCTAGGCTTTGATACCACTTTGTAGTGTACGAAACCCAAATAAAAACACCAGGGTCAGATACACCACGATTCTAATAGGGAAAGGGTTGATTTGAATTAATGCACAACTGAATAAGGTTCTCTAAGGCTAGGCCAACATGCCAACAAACCAAATAAATAAAAACAATCAGCCATTAAAAAGGAAGATGACACTTCTAATGCAAACTTTTCCCTGAATGCACATGCGATGCAAGGTAATTGTAACATGAATGCAAGAAGGTCTAAGTAACTCTTTCACATTTAATTTAAACATTGACATCATGTATATTGCATCCATTAAATGAAATAATAAAATCATATCTACAGATGCTAACAAAAAATATTTTTTATGTCACTAAACAATTCAAATTTACAATACTAAAATAAATCAGATTTACGACACCAAATAAATCAGATTTACAACACCAATATACAACCATTTAAACATATATAATATCATATCTAGAGCTTCCATCTATGGCCACATGAATTTCCTGAAAACCAGATCTACTAACTACCATAAAGCATAGACAAAATAACATCTACTAGCTTCTATATGCATAACCAATTATGCTCTATGAGCTTCCAATTTAACACTACTACATTCAACCATATAACATAAGAATAGAATAAAATCTACTACACAAAATAGAAGAGATAAAATTAGCCTCCATTGGCAGATATACGACAATAAAGACAATAAATAGTTGCAAACATGATAAATAGTTTACAAATAATACTTATCCTTGAATAGTGCAACTAGCTTCAATGATACAACGTTCCACCCAGCCATAGATCTGCCATGCTCATCAATATATTAGCATGGAAGTCACCCTTGAGCTGAGTCACAGATCCACATGGTAAGGAACTCTCAAAATCATATCTCAAAAGAAAATAATTAGGCCACAACTTGAGAACCACAACACAATCCCTCGCCACTTAAATTCTCTGCATCAACACTACCTAGTGCAATAGGATTCCCTTCACCAAAACAGTCCCTTAAAACATCACCATCCACCTTTAGGATTCACATGACTATATCAGATACAAATAATAGTCTTTAGGGACTTCTATGTTCAGTATAAAAACAATCCATTCTCCACACTGGAATATATTAGTGTTCAATCCCCCTCACGGGTCTACAATTTCCCTTGCAAAACAAAAAGGGTGTAAAAACTATGTCTAAAAGACAAATTGAAGCCATCCATAGGCATTTGGATTCATGAGAGAGAAACTCTCCAAAACCAAGAATAATGCATGAATTCCAATTTGAATTCCTTCACAGCAATTTGAATCCTCTAGAAGAGGCTAACTTAGGTTCACTGGAAAGCAACTCGAATTTACAGAGGGATTTTACCAAATCACTAGATGACCATTCGAGTTCTCAAGAGAGAAACTCAAATCCACTTAGACTGACTCCAGTTCATTGGAAAAACACTCCCAGCCATAGGAGGCAACTTGAATTGACTAATACAGACTCAATTCCCGTTAAATCACTCCCATGCATTGAAGACAACTCAAATTTACCAAAAATGGCTTGAATTCCCCCAAAATCACTCTCATGCATTAAATACAACTCAAAATGACCCAAAATTACTCTGATTAACTAAAGATATCTCGAATTGAACCAATTTACTCAAATTAACTGAAGACAACTTGAATTAGTGTGGAATTTACAAAAATCAAGTGCATGGTTGACAAAAATAGTAAAATAGGGTGCATGAGACATGAGAGATAAGAGAGTGGCTCCCATTGACATCAAATAAGGAATATTCTCATTAAATGAGGGTGCATGGGTGCTTGCAATGCATCAAATAGGTGTAATATTATCTCCATATTCCAATAAAATAAAAAATAGGTAACAAAGAGTAATGTTAGGGAGAGCAACAACTCATAACCCCAACCCCCTCACATGTGGAATTCATGACCCCCCAACCACACTAGTTGTCCATGTTGAAATAGTTAATTAATTGAAAGAAATTAATAATAAAGTAATAATAATAACATCCACAATCCATAGTCTAGGAACCTAATGCTACAATAATAACAAATAACGACATCACATATTTACAGAGCTTACCTACGGGGCATTACATTTATGAAATTCATGTAAGGTAGTAGGATGTATTTTTCATCATCATAATGATGATGATGATGATGCCAATGACTATGATGATATATGAAAATGACAATTATGATAATTATGATGATAATGTTGATGATTGTGACATTGATGATGATGACTACGATATTGATGAAAATGATGATTATGAGGATGATGCATGTTATATCAATATTTTACCCTGAGTGATCCTAATGGCACCTAAATGACCTTAATGGAATATGAGTGACCCTAATGGCACCTAAATTACCCTAATGGCATTCAAGTGTCCCTCACAACGTAGTAGTGACCCTAACATCATCTAATTAACTGTAATAACATTACGATGACGATGATAATTAATGATTACAATGACAATGGTGTTGATGACAATTTGATTATAATATGAAAATTATTTCAATTATCATGATGATGATGCCGATGATCGTGACAACTACTATTTAAGACTCATCAATAGTGCTAAGTTGATGTATATGACCATGACGATGATGATAATGATGATGATGACGCTAACGATGATGATGATGACAAGTAGTAATTAAGACCCATACTTGTGTTCAAAACCTACTAATGGTGTTCACATTCCCACTCTAATGCAAAATCTCCTTTATTAAATTCGTGTAAGGTAGTTGGATGGAAATGGCAATGATGATGATGATTACAACAATATTGGAGATGTCTATGACACTAATGATGATGATAAGGTCTACGATGATGATGATGAGGTCGATGAAAATGATGTTGATGAGGATGATGCAGTCGATGACGATGACTATGATGTTCATGTTGTTCATGAGGATGGTGGTGATAATGAGATGAATGAAGTTAGTAATGATGATGACAATGACTATGAAAATGAGATGAATTATGTCAATGCATGGAAATGATAGTGACAATGGCGATGCAGATGATGACAATGATGATGACAAATATTTCTTAAGACTCATATGTAGTTCTTAAAACGTGCTTTTGATGCTCGCATGTGTTATCATTTTTTGTTTAAGTCAATCATACTTGTTTTAATGGTCATGATATTTATCGATGGTGAGATAAAAATTCAAAAGAAGTTAGTTTTTATTGTTTTTTTATAGGACATGTTATATTTATGTTAATTAATTCCTTTTACTGCATCTATTATATTTGTGTGTTGGTGCATATGTTCAGTTGACGTTATACATACATACAATGCTTATTTTAATTTTATGTCAACCAATAGATCCCCACTATTGACACTAACTCATATATAAAGTAATCGAAGCAAGTTTCTACCACTAAGTCATATTAAATAACAAACACTTTAATTTTGAGATCACATTATCTATTGAGTATACATACCAGTTGAACTAATACATTAATTTAGATTGAGACTTCTAACCACAATAATTGAATACTTATTATAGCCAAATAATAACAACATATTATATGTGTTTGGGCATAAAAATCATCATTATTTAAATATGACTTACAAATCTTGTAAATTTAGATGTACTTATTTTACATTATTATATGCGTCTATGTCATCTAGTGCTTCCTTAACAATGTTCATATGTTCTTGCAAGTTCTTTATATTTTTCTTTCTGCACGATACTGCTAAAGTGACATTATAATCGTATTCATCTTCACATTTATCTAACTTTGGATCATCTAAATCTAGATCATGTTGATTGTCATGACAAATGGTGTCATCCTTTCTTGTGCATGAACATCTTCATCTTGAACATCGCCATGGGTGTCCATTTCTTATCTATTCTCGAATCGTTCATATATATTTGGTAATTGGTTGTCATTGTTTTCCTCCATATTCATTGAGGTGTCATCAAATACATTCCTTGATCTTGGATCATATTGTATGACAAATATCCTTTCAGATCCAAAATATATTCATAGAAAAATACCTGCACATGAACTAGATACATATATTAGGTTAATGTTGTTACATTTTTTTAATTAATAAACACACACACACCCTCCTCTAGGATACAAAATTATCCTCCTGATAGGTCATTCTCTAATCAAGTAACTATCTCTATCTGGTCATCATGTAAAATGTCATGAAATATGTAAAGAGATCTATAATGCCCTAGGGAATACTATCATGTAAGAACTCAACTAGGATTAAGAAATCAATGGCTAAGTCATCTCCAATGTGCAAATCCATCACAAAACCATGTATCATATGAAAATCCATCACGGACCATCTAGGGTTTGAAGTTTGAACATACACCACGTTTTCAAAATCTCATGAAACACTACCAAACATGGTGTAAATACTTTAGAAGTAAACCTAAAAATTAACATGGTTGCACTTGAACAAATAGGGGTTGTAGGAACCTTGTAACAAGGTCAATTCCCTAAGATATGGTCTTTTTTAAAGTGTTGGAATAGGCATGGTATTTTTTAGCAGTCCTATGACAAATATAAATGCCCTAGGATTGTTTTAGAACCCCCTAGCACTTGTACCACATTATAATCATATTAATCAATCCACAACTTATATATAATCTTGCATAAAAAAATATCTTGGTATGGGGTTTCTTTGTCATCTTTGATTTTCAAAGAACATACAAATATGACAGAGGCTGAATGTGTGGTTAAAGCATGGATGTTGAAGGTTATGATGTTGTCTAAATCAAGTAGTAATAAGGGAGGGCTCATGGTGTGTTGGAATGCTTGTTTAATTATAAATTTCCAGTCCCAGCAGTGCCTTGGATGATCATTTGTGATGGAGGGGTGGTGTGTTTTTTGGCAATGTTGTAGTATAATGTTGAGAGATTTGTATTGGGTTGGCTGGAGAGTAGGGAGTTGAATGTCATGGTGGTAGAAATGGGTTGTGTGAACCATTGTAATCTATGAATTGTATGGATTTTTCTTGTAAATTGAAAGGGATATATGTTGCATTTCAATTATGGTTGTTGTTAAATTCACAATGACCAATTATGTCAAGGTCACTTAGATGTTGTTTCTAGTGTGCAGTTGGATACGATTTTCCAATTGTCAATTTCCATGGGTTGTTGGGTATGTATTTTATCTACAAATAGATAATTGTCAATGTTTGAGGTTTTTGAGGTGCTTGGTCAAGATTCGAGGAGCATTTTATAAGTTTTTCAGTTGTTGTTGTTTTTCTAGTATTTCTTCATCTCAGTAGCCAATGTCATTTGGAATATGGCAGAAAGGTTTGTAGAGCGTTAGTTCACTTCTACACTAATTGATGTAGCGATTTGAATATGTTGGGCCTTGCAGAGTAGTGTGGCAGTTGATGGACAATGCCTTTGGGTTCCCTTGATTTTCACTTTTATCTTTGGGTGTGTGCATCATAAGACTAAACCCTTGTAGCCTCAATGAGATAAATCGATTCTACCTAGGGTGGAATCCATTCATTAGAGATTTAATATTTAGGTTTTTTTTCATTTAGATCTTTCCCTTGGGGGTGGTNACCATTTGAATGTTATGTTTGGGACCTCTACAATTAGGTTTTTTTTTTTTTTTTTTTTAGCGCCAAGCGGTGCCATGTTGTCTCACACTAAGCAATGGTTTTCATTGTAATAGATGCAATCAATGAATAAGTTTCAACAGAAGAACTAATTCATTGGAGGAGCATATCATGTTGCTCGATATCAAAGGGGAAATCAAGTCAGGCCCAAAATATCCTCATGGACAACCAACCATTATAAATGGTAGTTCAAGTACTTTCAACTCTTCAACAAAGAATCTATCTTTCACTATTTTTGATAGAAACAAAACTTTCACTTAAATATGAGATGTTAGAAATTAAAGTCCTAAATAAATGAAGCAAGAAACATTTGCTACTTTTTGGAATGGTACTTGTTAATGAAATGAATCCAAAACATAATGCTTAAGAGAGAATTTAGGATTGCGATATGGTTTATGTATATCAATTGTAACAAAACGTTGATTGGAGATGCTATTTCTAAAATGGTGCTTGTGTATCTTATGACTGTCTAGTATGCATGTTTGGTGGTGGATAAGTGCACAAGAGTGCCCAACATCCTGAAATAGGGATGCTTCATACCCTTTTTAACTGTCAAATAAGTTTGTTTGTTTCCAAAATTCATGTGGATGTTGCTATAAGACACATGAAAAATATTTTAAGGTTCCTTTCACCCATGTATTTCTCATTTTCACAGCCATAATTACAAAGAATACCTCCTACTTCCATTGATCATCATCTTTTAGGGTTGCAATGTGCCTAGATCTGAAATTTGGCCTAATTATAGCTGATTTGAGATATTTTACTGTTTGGTGTGACCTTCAGAATGCTCCCAAAGTGCTCATATTTGTTCATTTTATGCTCAGACTTGATTCTAGGGTTGTTTATTCCCATAGGACTGTCAAACATTTCTCCTAGTGTGCTCATATCTGAAAATGAAAGGGTTCACTGTTGTTACACTCCATAAACTGTCCAAATTTTAAAACCAACTCAGAACTTCCTAGATTTGATTTCAAGATTACAATCATGACAACGTCACCCCCGGAGAGTGTGATTAGAATCACCCATGGAAACCATACAAAATGGAGGGTAACACTTCCAACTGGGTCCTCAAATGTGAAATTAGATCATTGATTGGACCACTCTCAAAGTTGATTTTTTTTTTAATGGAAATAGGTCAATAGGTACATGCTAATGCATTTCTATGATCATTTTTTAGTAAACTTAGGTTAATAATTCTACTTTCCAATTCAGTATGTGGCCAAAGACATTTTGATCCATGATTTCCATTCATCTCTTCAATGATTTGCATTTTGTCATATGTTATTGTATAGCAGGTAAGATATACACTTACAATTTTTATCTATAACAACTAATTTTGATATGGATTTATAAAATAAAATCTAGTTGTCCCCCCTATTCCAAATATAGACAATAGCCATTGACAATTGGTTTTGATTATTCTAACAAGTTTTCCTATTGATGTGTATCTAGAGAATTGGGTACAACTTCTGATAGATGTTCAAATTTTAGCATCAATTCTATCTTTGAATAAGGAATTTATACAAGTTACAATTAGATCAAGTTGCTTTTGAAATGGGGATTTTTATTTTGACTTCATATATCAAACATGCTATGTCTTACCTGATTATGATTATAAATTTCAATTTTCATATATGTAGATTTTGAAAAATGTATTGTTTGTATCATTTTAAACACATTTTATATTGATAACAAATATTTATTCAACATAATACATTTGTGCATTTTTCATCTAGTTTCCCATTTTATAATTTTAAGATATTCATTGTCAACAAATATGTTACCCTAAAACTAGGACATTACATGAAGGAATATTTGTTGTTTTGGCCAAACTGATGATATTGCAATACGTTCTTTTCCCCTTTCTTTTCCCCTGTTTTGTAGTACCTACAAAATATTCGATGTCACCTTTAAAGATTGGTCTGAGTCCTAGGCGTCCTGATTTTCAAATTCAGTGTCATCTAAGTCACTTAATATTTATTCCTCTACATTCGAATAGTCTTAACCACTCTCAATTTTTTCTGAAGCCTCAAATACTTGACCTTCATCATTTGCAAAACTAGTAACTTCCATGTCATGTACTTGACAAATGCATGATGCCACCTTAAAAGAAACATCAGGGTCATGGACATCCTGATTTTCTTTTCCAGAGCTAAGTCATTTTATATTTATTCCTCTACATATTGACAGTCTTCACCACTCTCAATTATTTGTGATGTGAATTATTGTTGAAGTTTATTTGCATAATGTGGTTTCAATATTCATGCAGTGGCATGATGCTCTGAGTATTATAATTGGTTTTTTATTTATAGAGATAAGATCATCTTACTTAAAATTTATATAATGTTTGAGCAGGAAAGAGCACACTCTTGAATAATGTTTTCCAAACAAATTTATATAATGGCTAGCTAGGGCATGGAAATACTAGTCCAAAGTCCAACGATCTGTTCTAGACATGAGGTGAGGACTACAAGAAGGGTGTGGCCTGCTAGTGCTTCCTTTAGGGTTGAACATTGACTCAAAATTGTTGTTGGAGTGACCAAGTGATCCGAATTGATCGACAAGTGAACAAACCTTAGATTTTTTGTGTAGAATCCTGAGATCATGTGACAAATGGCATTGAATGTAGTTGGGACAAACATTGAGATCATTTTGCAGCTACATCAAATTATCATAATGGAAGGCCATCTCCAGTATTTTGAGGAGGTGACCGAGGTGTGTCGTGAGTACTTAAATTGAGGTTGGTACTTAATAAAAATACTAATGGACTAAAGGGGTGAAAATCCTTAGAGACCCGAATGTGTCCAAATGATCCTAGGGAATCAATCCTCTTTGAAGAGAAAATGGCCAAATATGGGCCTCTCTTATCTAGTATACTAGTAGTTGAGTCACTAAGGGGGGAAATCTTGTGAGGAAAAAAGACAAGCCTAAAAATGCTTGCGACGCATAAAGGACGAGTGCCAAACTTGCCTTGGAAAAATGGCTTATGGAAAAAAATGATAACAATGTATCATATGTTGGAGCATGATAGTTTGGACTCTCTCTAAATGTTCCCAATCAATGGAAACTAGACTAGGCTTCCAAACACTGGGCCATAAACAATAGTAGTTTTGATGATGGTGTCAAAGAAATTGATCTTTGCTAGGAAATCTTGAAATGCAAATATAAACATTGGTGCTCAAGCATTGAAATAAATGCATACTCCTTTTTGATTTGGTGTTGGGAAGTGGGTCTGATATTGAATCTAGGGCTTGTGAATTTGACACCAGAAGTGTATTTTTTATTTTTTTGCAACTAGGACATAATTTAGAGAAATCATCATCAACATAGGTGTTCTCCTTGATGTTTTCTTATAACTCAACAATGTAAATTGAAAATAATCATCATAATCAAACATGCTGCAATTTCCATCGCGATATCATGAGCATGTACAATATCATCAGAAATTTAACATGCATGGAAAGTCTTCCCACAAGCCTCTTCCGTCAAATATTGGATAGGGCTTGTAGAAAGTTTAAACATAATCAACATGAGGGTGCCAACCTACAAAATCATCAACAATATCTTCAAGAGAGAGATTTAGGCTCCTCCATCATCAAAATATTCTCAACTTGACACAAAGAAAAATGTTTGAACATGGAAATGGAATTTTGCCTCAAGTTACATTGCTGGAAATGACTGATTTGTTTATCATGTTGTTCAACAACATTTTCATAATGCAAAAACAAATTTATGTGTGCAAAAATAGATGAAATTTACAAAATTTGAGATGGTGAAGATGGCTGGGAAAATATGTGAAATTTTTTTTCTATACAATCTCATTTCTAGCTTAAAAAATGGCTCAAGAACTAATCCTTTACCCACACATGCATCCAAAAATATAGGGTTTCTTGGCTGGAATTTTTTTGCAATGACATCAAAATGAAACTGCCCAAAATCCTAAGAGAAATATTTGACAAGAAGGTGAAGACAACAGTTGAAAGTGACCATCCAAATCATAAGAAAATGTCATCAATAATATGGTATCAATCCATGAAATTCATGTGTCCTTTAGTTTTGAGTTTTTTCTTCTCCAAATGCTCTAAAATCCATGTACTCAAAACCGTGGCATAAAGTTTGGAAAAAGTAAGGCCAAATATGAGAGCACTATAACTATTTTCATTAGACTATTAATTGATTTAAAAATCAAGAGAACGATACGTTGTGACCACAAAGGGAAGAAACTTGAACACACTACATTTATTGAAGATATCTAGAATATGAAATGCGAGAGAATCAATACCATGTGAATGAGCCCTTATCTTCTGCTTGATTTCAGAACTAGATGCACTAACTTTAAAATTGAAAGCAAGCTTGTTTGAGAAAGATTCAAAGATTTCAAGGTTCTAACATAAATAATCAAGCCTTGAGCAAAAATACTTGGAGCAGGAAGAAAAATACTCAAATCTTAAACAAATTCCTTCTATGAATGAACCCTTTAATATGCATTCTTTCTGTGTTGAGACTTATGTTTGATCACTTTTGTTTCTTCATATGTCTAGTCTCACATTACCATCAAAAACTACTTTCAATTGCACAGTGTACCTTTATCATGTTAAACAGTTCAGTCATCCATGTGACCATTGATTATTCATGCGATTTTTTTGGACAGGGCTTCAGAAACCATTGATAATTTCCTAGTGATTCACAACTTTATTACTTTGTAATATTACTTTTGCATGCTTGATTTTTCTTTAGTTAATAGGCATATATGAGATTAACTTACACACCCCTGTGTAGTTTTCATGTTGATGTCAATTTTTAGTCGTACCTTCCATGGACAGTAATAGTAAGAAATTTCTATTGTCTTTCTTGGTACCCCTGAGATTTCCTTTCAATAGAGTACACTTATAATGGCATTAAAGCTAGATTTCACTTTGTTCTATTTGTAGTAGATCAGATGTTTGACAATCTCGCTCTGTTATTAGGTAGAACAAGCCCTTAGAATGAGGACAAATCTGCTGCAACATGAGTGTCAATGTTGGTGTCTTTATGATGTTTATATACATTCAAGAATCAAGACGTAAAATATTGCTCTTGAATTTTCTTGGTGGCACTTTTAATGTTTTAGATCGGAAGTAATTTCATCTCTTTGGAGGTTTGTTGGCTGATGTGGTGGATTTACTACATCTTTTGATGCACATATAACCTTTGGAATGTTAATTTTTTAACATAGATCTAAATTTGATAGCATGAAGCATGTTTGTTATGAGCTGAGTCAAGTTAATAATGATTATGAAGGCACAGCTATGGATAATATTTTTAAATGATGCATATCGTCTTATGGCATGCTTAACAACAAAGGTTTGTGGGTTTATAAATTTTGTGTATTTATCACTTGGAATCTCTAGCATTGTTGGTCAATGATAAGTTGTGTCTCGTGTACTTTAAAAGTTTTTAATGTTGAATAATTGCAGCATGAGGCAATTAAGGTTTAAGAGTGAATTATCTATCTAGTATCTTCAAATCTTGCAATGGATGTTATTCTGTAGTTATCATGTTTATGCCATTGTTTTGTTTATGTTTTGTAACTAGTAATATGTGTTGTGATATTTCACAAAATAGTGTTTGTTATCAATTAATGAGGTCTTTGCGAGGACCATGAGGACTATAGTGAAGTGTCGTAGTTGGGTTGAGTCAAATATTACTATTAATGATTTCTTAGGAGAAAGAAGAAGTTTGGATTCATGACAGTATTGCTACAATTATAGACTCCTATGCACAACTCCAGACTTCTCTACAGATTAAATTGTTATAGAGTTACTTCATAATGTTCCATAGCTCCCAAGTGGTCGAAACAAAATGAGAAGTCGTTGGAGTAAAAAAGTATGGTATTTGAATTGGTTAGGATGTTAATCGAAAGGAGATCAACTTTTAGTTTGAGAATGCATTTTCTAATACTTCTTGTTCTTCTTATAAAACTGTGTTCTAGTACTAGTTGGTATGTGGACAATGGATCTTTGAGACACAAGAAATATTATATGTCTATATTCAACATGTTTCATTAACACGAGGAATGGATAAATCTAATCTATTTAGCATGATATTCATTATTAGTTTTTATGGTGTTCCTTGGAAATTAAATTATGTAAAAGCCTCAAACTAGTTTGTATCCCTTCAGCCTCAGATCTAAAACAAGCCATTAGTCTGATCACTTGACAATATAAAAAAAAAGTGGCTCCGTTCATAACTTTCATGAAGATGGTTGATGTAGCAATGGATTTGAAAAAGGGACTTAGTTTGAAAATAAAATGAAAGGATATTCAAAAGTTTATAAGATGGTCTCTATCATCACTATTTTTGGGTATTGATGTTAGAATAATCAAACCATAGTTACCTACCTTAGACATTAATTAATTCATTTTTGTCTTATTTACCTAGTTTCCTATATTCCACTCTATGCTAGTTGTCTTCTACATGTCATAGAAGTCAACACTTGTTAAAACTGAGTCATGGAGTGCTTGGGAAACCTCCTGGAAACCATATTTAGCGTGTCTACTTTATTCCAAATCCTCCAAAGTACATATCTACTTTTTCTGCAAAGCTTCCTGTTTTATTGAGAAATAAGGCAAAAGGGAAAGCAAGACTAGGTGTAGCTGACTTGTTTTTTTCCCACATCATCCTCCATCCTTTTCTCCTAATAAAAGCATGTATGAGTTGTATTTCCATCACTTATTAGCTTTCCTACTTAACTTTTCCAATTCATGAGCCTCTAAGTGGATTTGGAAACTGCTTTATGCACCTATGGGGGATTTGACTAGATTTAGTAAGCCTACTTTTTTACTATTTCAAATGGAATTCTTATGCATTCGAATATCTCATGTAATTATATATTGCAGTAGCCTATTACTTCATAATGTTGGCTATTGTACACTTATTCAATACAGATTAGTGTTATGCTCCAATTTCAATCTCCTTTGTTGGTAATTTTGCATGTTTGATTAGCAATTTTGTGAGTTTAATTAGTCTATCACTTGGGTTCAATTTCCACATGGTATCAGAGCCTTTGCAGATCAATTTCTCTCCTTCCATATTTCTATTGAAGGTTTGACATCTTGACTGGGAGCATATTCTGTTGACTGAAGGGCACAATTTCTGAGCTTTGGATCAATCTCAGAAGATAATCTTGAATCCATTTAATTTCTTCGAATGGAAAGGTAATACGAAGATACTGTTGAGAGAAAAATGTCTCTATAGGGTGACCATGGAAACTGAGGCAGATCCCAATGCAGCTGCAAAGAAAATTAAATGGCACAACAGGAGGGATGAGACCTATGGTCTTTTGTGTCTAAGCATTTCAAGAGACCTCCTCTTCCATCTTGATGGATTGACATCACCTAATGAAGTGTAGGATAAGATTGTAGAGATTTTTGGTAAGACATATGAGATGAGAGGACATCAAATCGAGAATGAATTGATCTCTTTGAGTCCCAGTAGCTTCGAATCCTTGCAACTCTATTTTTCCAAGTTTAAAGCCCTTGTTTTGCAGCTAAAACAGCGTGGAATTGAAAAGAAGGAAGAGAAACTAGTTTTGGCCATACTCTCAAAGCTTATCCCTGACTATTCAGTGTTTGTTTTGACCTTCCATGCCACCAAGTTGATGGCTTGAGCCTGGAATATGCCTAAGCTTGCAGAGTTCATGGAATCCCTCACATAAGAACAAGATAAATTGGTGATGATGGGCACCATAAAACCTTCCAAAGACCAAGATTTGGTTGTTGGAGATTCAAGGGTGGATTCAAAAAGTAATAAGAAATCTAAGAAGCCACCTGAGCAAAAGAGAGACAAGAACAAGTCTCAAGAGGAGCCCCAAGGCTCTAAGAAGAACTTCCAAAAGAAGAAGAACAATGGAGAAATGAGCAAGTGCACATACTCCAGTAAGGGATATCATCTTGAGAGCTCCTATATGAAGAATAAAATTGACATGTTGACCCAACTCCTGGAGAATAATAACATCTCCCTTCCTGATTGCTCAAAGAAGAGGGAAGGAGGATCAAATTCAGAGGACAGAGAGAGAGTACATGCCTTGGTTGTTGGCACATCAAGCTCACCTAGCTTCATCAAAGACTCTGGAACTTCTAGACATATGGTTTCGACCAAGGAGGAATTCTCCTCTCTTGAAATTGACGAAAGGTCCACCAATAGTTTTGGGAGATGAATCTCTCACTGACAGTTTGGGGAAAGGAAGGATTGATCTTGACCATGGTAATTTCAATAATGTGTTGTATGTTCCAAATCTTGCCTCTAACCTCTTGTCAGTGTATCATATGACTCACATAGGGTCTCCAAAGAAGGTCATCTTCTCCCCTGATGATGTTGAAATCACAAATATTTTGAATGGTAAAGTCATTGCAAAAGGTGTTGTTGATCACACTTCAAAGGTATACATGTTTTCCCATTTTCTACCCTACTCAAACCCCTCTTCTCTTCGGATTCATGCTAATGAGGCAAGCAAGATTTGGCATGAAATATTTGGCCATCTTAACTATAAGTATCTTTCTGATTTGAGTGAAAAATATATGGTCATAGGGTTACCAAAGATTAAGTTTTCCAAGGGATTCTGTCAAGGTTGTATCCTAGGAAAACACCCAGGGCACAAATTTGAGAGAGCTAGTCATGAGAGAACCTCTGCACCTCTTGAGTTGAGCCACAGTGATGTTGTTGGTCCATTTACTCATATGTCCATGAGTCAAGACAAATATGCACTGACCTTCATAGATGACTTTTCCAGGTATTGTTGGGTTTACTTCCTAAAGCATAAGTTTGAAGTTTTTGACCTCTTCAAAGTCTTTAAGGCCTTGGTTGAAAACCAGTCTGGGAGGAGACTCAAGATCCTCAAATATGACAATGGTGGTGAGTATGTCAAGTCTAAGTTCATTCAATATTGTAAAGATGCAAGTATTCAAATGCAGCATTCGATCCCTTACACACCACAGCAAAATGGTGTTGCTGAACAGAAAGAACGGATCAGTGAAGGAGATGGCAACCTGTATGATGGAGGCTAAGACTTTGCCACCAAAGTTTTGGGCCGAGGCTATAAACTATGCATGATACATCCAGAATAGGGTGCCTCATAAACCGCTTGATGGTATGACTCCTTTCAAATTTTGGAGTGGACACAAGCCAGATGTGACCCATTTCAGGATTTTTGGCTCAAAGGCTTGGGCTAGAATTCCAACTAAAAAGAGAAAGGCTTTGCAGCCCAAAAGCCAAGACTGCCTATTTGTTGGGTATTCTAAATATTCAAAAGGGTACAATCTAATCAACTTGATCACTAAAAAATCCTTTATTGAAAGGAGTGTTTAGTTCCAAGAAGATCCTTTAGTAGCAGTTGAAGTTGGAGAGTCTTCTTCACCACCAGAACCATTGAATGTAAGTGGAGAGACAAATGAGTTTGTTGATTCTGATATGTATGATAATGATGATTTAATTGCATATCCTGACAGTCCTACATGACCAAAATGGGTAGCAAAGACCATTCATGCAGCTGGGGAACTAGCTGGAAATCCTAGTGACCCTAGGAGGACTAGATCTCAGTTTGAGAGTGCCTTGTGTATGAAAGACCCTTTGTTTGCAAAGAGGTGCTATCTGGTGGTTGAGTCAGACCCACAGACATATGAATATGCAGCACATGATACAAGATGGAAAATAGTGATGAAACAAGAATTCAGCTCGCTCAAGAAGAACAACGCTTGGGAACTGGTTGATCTTCCCCCAGGGAGGAAGCTAGTTCAATGTAAGTGGGTTTTCAAGACTAAGTTTGTTGTTGATGGTTCACATTTGAAATATAAGGCAATATTGGTAGCCAAGGGCTACTCACAAGTACATGGTATTGACTATAATGAAACCTTTGCACCAGTGGCAAAGATGGACTCCATAAGGATAGCTTTAGCCATTGCAGTTTCGAAGCAGTGGGAGGTACATCACATGGATGTGAAGTGTGATTTCATAAATGGAGATCTCACTGAAGATATTTACATGAAACAACCTCAAGGGTTTGTTTCTAATCCATATTTTGTGTGCAGGTTAAAGAAATCATTGTATGGGCTCAAGCAAGCCTCCAGGGCTTGGTATGCCAAGATTGATGGATTTCTGCTGTCATTGAGTTTTGTTCGATGTAAGTCTGATCCTAATGTTTATTTGAAGCTGATTCATGGTTTTTTGATGATTATTGTCTTGTATGTGGATGACCTTCTAATTACAGGAAGTTCAAAGAAAGAGATTGCCTCCTTGAAGGATGCAATGAACCATGCATTTTCTATGACTGATTTGGGATTGTTGAGCCAATTCATGGGTCTCGAAATTGCTCAATCCCAACATGGAATCAAAGTACATAAGTCCAAGTATTCCTTATATTTGTTGAACAATTTCAACATGAAATATTGCTAGCCAAGCAAGACTCCCTTCCTTTCAGGAGTTAAGCTTGAAGAAGCAGGTTCTTCTCCTATGGTAAATAATACACCGTATAGGTAGTTGATTGGGTGTTTGCTTTACCTTACACACACTCGACCTGATATTTCTTATGCAGTTAATGTGGCTTCAAGATACATGGATCAGCCTCATGAGATCCATTGGAGATCATCCAAAAGGATCCTTAACTTTGTTCAAGGAACAAGAACTCATGGGATCTTCTACAAAGATAAATCTGATCTTGATTTGATTGGGTTTACTGACAGTGATTGGGCAGGTGACAACACAAATCGAAAGTCAACATCAGGATATGTGTTCATGCTTACAAAAGGACCAATAAGCTGGTCAAGCAAGAAGCAGAGTGCCATAGCACTCTCATCTACAGAAGTAGAGTACAAAGGAGTTGTAAATGCAACAACTCAATGTTTATGGTTACAAGGAATACTTGGTGAGTGTGGCTTCAAATCATAGTTTTCAACTATTATCTATTGTGATAATCAGAGTAACATTAAAATATCCAATGATCCAGTTCAGAGACAGAGAACCAAACACATTGAGATCCATATGCACTACATCAGACAGCTTGTGCATGATGGCACCATTCACCTACTCTTCTGTGCATCTTTGGAACAAGTAGCAGACATCTTCACCAAAGTTTTTTGTGAGAAGACATTCAGCAATCTCAAATCACTATTGGGGATTGTTGATCATGCTGTGAAGCATGATTGATGACAAGATTTTTAAATTTTGTTTTACTGTCTATGTTTAAGGGAGGATTTTCCCACTGGGTTTTTGCCTCTTTCCTTGGTTAAATGGACATGCAGTATGCAAAGGGTGACTAAGCCTTGTTGCTAGGTCCTATAGTTTTCTGATATTTAATCATAAATTCATGCTTAAGGGGGGGTTTTAGAATAATCAACCCATAGTTACCTACCTTAGACATTAATTAATTCATTTTTGTCGTATTTACCTAGTTTCCTATATTCCACTCTATGCTAGTTGTCTTCTACATGTCATAGAAGTCAAAACTTGTTAAAACTGAGTCATGGAGTGCTTGGGAAACCTCATGGAAACCATATTTAGCATGTATGCTTTATTCCAGATCCTCCAAAGTGCATATCTACTTTTTCTGCAAAGCTGCATGTTTTATTGAGAAATAAGGCAAAAGGGAAAGCAAGACTAGGTGTAGCTGACTTGTTTTTTTTCCACATCATCCTCCATCCTTTTATCCTAATAAAAGCATGTATGATTTTTATTTCCATCCCTTATTAGCTTTCCTACTTGACTTTGACAATTCGTAAGCCTCTAAGTGGATTTGGAAACTGCTTTATGCACCTATGGGGGATTTGACTAGATTTAGTAAGCCTACTTTTTTACTATTTCGAATGGCATCCTTATGCATTCGAATCTCTCATGTAATTATATATTGTAGTATCCTATGACTTCCTATGGTTGGATATTGTACACTTATTCAATACAGATTAGTGTTATGCTCCAATTTCAGTCTCCTTTGTCGGTAATTTTGCATGTTTGATTACCAATTTTGTGAGTTTAATTGTTCTATCACTTGGGTTCAATTTCCACAATTGAACCATCATTTTAGAATTGATCGAATCTAAAAATAACCCCATAAATGATCTAAAAAACAATGTGTAGAAACTGTGAGGGTTTGTTGGAGAGAAATTTGTGCAATTTTTTAGATCTGTGCATACTTCACTTCTTAACAAGAGAAAATATCCATATTCAGGGCATTCTTGGGTCATTGTTTTATGATTCCGAGTAGCATGTACCTTCCTAGTCCTAGAAACATCAGTAAAGAGAAAATTGGGATATTCTAAGGCTTGAAGCAACGATTTGAGTTAATTATGTTGGAATATATTATATTCATTGGAAGGTAATAATGTCTTTGTATTATGTCAGAAGTTGTCTACAATCTTATGTAAAAGAGTAATACATTTAACCCATAGTTATATGGTTTTGTATTTACTGTGTAGAGTATTTTTCCGT
>LPNX010590473.1:248348-272292 GCA_001517045.1 Pseudotsuga menziesii | reverse complement strand
CTCAGTTATGACTAGGGGTCATCCCAATCAATAACCGCTCACACTGCCTCGTGCTTAACTCCCTTGTAAGAGGAGGATCCTGAGAAACACTAATTATACGAAGGAATTTAACACTCTCACTTGGACAGACACATACATGTTGTTGTTTAGTGGTCTTGGAGAATTTACTCACAATGAACTATTCTAAGACCCTAAAACCTAATCTTGTTGGTGTACCCTATAAAAGAAAATAGTGTAATCCATTTTAATTAAGCGTTGATTTTATTTGGATGTGATTACTCAAATGGAAATGGTCGTGCAACTAATGAATTTATGACTCAGCAGTGAAGTAAATATGCACACCATAACAAACAATGCTAAGTGCAATCTTTGTCAAATGAAAAATGGGGTATGCCACTACATGAGATGCATAAATATATATTCCTTTTCGAATGCCAATGCAATCCTTCCTATATGAAAACCTAAATAAAACTCTCATCCAAGCAATCCAATGCAAGTACCTCCTCAAATCCATATGCAAAAAATGCAACTACCTTGTATTTTTCAATATAAAAGAATGAAAAATGCAATAAAAGTCATCTAAAACTCTCAGTCTCTACAGCAAGTATAAAACACAATCCCAGCAAGACACCAAGACAAAAAAGAGTAATGAACTAATGGCAAAACAAAAATAAAAAATGACTAAAACTACTTTCAAAGAAAAATCAATGAAAAAGTGGTCTTTGGTCACAAAAGAAGCATCCAACAACCAACATCAGACCCAAGGAAGACCCAACCACACTCACAACCCACCCAAGAACTTCCCACAACATCAAACTCACCAAAATGGAGGATGTACGTGACTGTTTAAAGAACATCCACGTATATACGTGACTTTTGGCCAAAAATATGCATCTATACATGGATTTTGGCCAAAAACCTACATGTATACGCGACTTTTGGCCAAAAATCCACGTATGTATGTGACTTTTGGCCAGAAACCTGCGTATACAGAGAAGACAATGGTAAAAAGAAGTCCAAGGGTCAAACCAATAAAGGGGAGTGTCAATGGATAAACATCCTATAAAATGCAACATAGAGACAAGGAGAAACAAAGAGCAAGTCAAGAATATCAAGCCTGTTGTGCTCGCAAACCCCAAATAAAAAAAAGGAACATCCCCAGCGGAGTTGCCAATTCTGTTACGGAGAGAAATTCCTATGGCTTGGGGTACCACAACAGACAGCTTGACTCCAAAAATCAATCCTTTCCAATATGCAAAAGAAATCAAATATCTAACACTAAAGGATCAAAACTCGTACCTTATTTCGGACAGTTGAAGTAGATCCCCGTAGAGCTTTCCAACTCCAGCTTGAATTGATAAATTACGTCCTGAAAAATCAGTAAACAAGACAAGCATGCTATATATATTGGTGTTAGATCTAATCTAGCATATATAATCAACAATGTATAAGCATTTGAAAGCATCCATGGATAAAATATTAATTCAAACATACATTATTGGACAGGAAAAGCTATTTCTATTAATATAAAATCAGATATTACAATGAATACAACATCTGTCGGCACGTCTACGAATCGGAGAAACTGAATCCCCCACTTGGGCCTCCACCACCTCAATCCTCCATCTCTTGATAGCAATCTCACAAGCAAAAGGCAAGCTTGGGAAGAACACCAAAGTGCTCCAAGGGACAAAGGGATGCAGACTCAAGCATAAGTTTTGGCAACAATGGACTATAGTTTCTTTGCTCTCAATTCTCCCATGTTCTTCAATGTATCCAAAGGGTTCCTTATATAGCTCTTCAATGGGGCAATGAAGGGTCGAATCCGAGTAATCTCAAGGAATATGGAAGGCCAGGTAACAGATCAATATCTCCATAATGGCTAGAAATGTCTGACATATACTGGAATCAAGTCACGAGAGCTGAAATATCATGAACACTAGCACGATCAAGGAGGTAGCATATATGAGATGCCACCAATCTGGAAGTTCTTCTACACAAAACTCTATGAGTACAAGTCCTACTATGTGAATAGAGGTGTCGAGGTCGAACATAGTAGTCCATCGTCTGATTACCGGTCATTGATGTATACCGTTAACAGACGCGAGATCACCCATCGATAATGATAATGGCAATCAAGGTACTAGAGTGCAAACTAATAAGTGTGAATAAATGTGTTGAGTTCGAACACTTGAGAGAATCCATCGATCAGGGGACATTGATGTATTCCCAAAGAACTGTCGATGGCGAGAGAAACTACCACTGATGACTGCAAGTCTCAAGGCACTCAAAAATTACTCTAGATTCCAATCCTAGAATAAATGATCTGAAGTCAATGGGATGAAATCCGCTGGAAGGAGGGCATTAAGGCATCCCCCATCATCCAACATGAGGTACTCAGCAAAGCTATATAATGTGGAAGGACTTGATCATAAGGTGCACGAACCAGTAACTGTACCAGGAATGGACGACATGAAAAGTCAAGATAACTAAGGAATGGCCGACTCAAGTTTCAACTTCCTTCGAACAAGATCATAACAATGAATGGTGACTGAATGTAGGCAGCATAGACTCAATATACAAGACTGGGACATCTCTACGACACAGGAGGCATCGACAGAGGCTCCATAGGGACGTGAAGCTTAACCAGTCAGTGGAGATAAACTCAGATAAACAAGTACAGCTCCTAACGTCAAACTGTAAACCCAACCAACAGATGTGATATACATTGCTCTGTTCGAAGGTGACACGACTAGACAACTGCCAAAGATAACATCTTTCCTTGTCCGGATTTTTGGTTTTTTTAATTTTTTTTGGACTTTTTCAAATATTTAAAAAGCTTGAAAAAGAATAAAACTGCTTTAAAGTTACAGACTGAGAGGAGACGAGTGTCATATGGGAAAACAAACTAGTTCCAAGCAGTGGAACATACCTATGCTCAATGCAAGGAAACATGTGTAGGATAGCGACACTCGGGGGAAAGTCCCCTCCCGGTAAAATAGGGAATCAAGCTGCAAAGGATATAAAAGATGGCTCTACATGGCTAGACATGAGACAAGCTCGAGCTATATGGCTGAAACTCAAAGTCAGGGAAGCCAGTGTAAGGCTCAAGAAGGCATGAAAAGCTCATGATAATGCAATTACAACTTGACATGAGGGAATCCTGAGGGAAATAGGCCAGCAAAAGATCAATAGGAGTATGCGGCTCTTGCGAAATGTCATGGCAATACTATACAATGGACTCCCACACCCTAAGGGACAAAATGTCAGCATGGCAACCAAATGCAAATAAGGCGCTGACTAGGGTACCCATGTAAGGTCAAGCTCTACCATTCACATCATGCCACTTATAAAACAACAAGAAGGTTCTGTGATACCATGGAATGGTTTCATACCTAAGGTTAAGATGGAATGGTCATAAGGCAATGCATAAGTGCAAGCGGATGTGATATCCTAACCGATATGCCAATTCAGACATAATACCTGTGATAGGAACGAACGGGTCGAAACCTCGGAGAGAGTGTACAAAAACTGGACCCTACATGACAACCATATTAGTCCAAAATAACCCAAAATAGTCAATAAAGAATCTGAATGTACTGAAGCTGAAGAAACTTTTGTTTCCTCTAACCTTCTGTTTGGGCCTGGAAAACTCTTGAATATACAAGTAGTGAGGTCGGTAACCCTTCCGACCCTCATAGAACTAGATATAACTTTTCCCTTATGACCAAATTTTTGGCCACATATGATCCTACCTCTTATGCTCAAGCTCAAGGTAAACCTCAATGGGAACAAGCTATGATTGCTAAGTATGAGTCTCTTATGAAGAACAAGACTTGGTCTGATTGTTCCTCTTCCTGTTGGTAAGTATTTAGATGGTTGTAAATGGGTTTATAAAATCAAGTTCACTTCAAAAGGACAGATTGAAAAGTATAAAGCTATGTTAGTTTCAAAAGGTTTTAATCAACTTGAAGGTATAGATTATAATGAAACATTTGCTCTTGTTGCTAAAATGAATACAATAAGAACCATTTTATCTAATGCTTCATCTTATAAATGAGAAATACACCAAATGGATGTTAAAAGTGCTTTTTTAAATGGTGATCTTAATGAAGAAATTTATATGCAACAACCTCATGGTTTTATTAGTGTTGAATCATCAAATTTAGTATGTAAATTACACAAGTCTTTATATGGTCTCAAACAAGCACCTAGGGCTTGGTATGATAAAATTGATGCATATTTTTTGAAGAATGGTTTAAGCGTTGTGTATCTGATCCAAATATGTATGTTCAGAACTTTGGTACTAATATTCTCATTGTTGTTTTATATGTAGATGATCTAATCAACACAAGCAGCTGGCTTACATTAATTCAAAATCTAAAAAGTGATCTTCAAAAGCAGTTTGAAATGACTGACCTTGGTTTATTGCATTATTTCTTGGGTCTTCAAATATGGCATATGGCAGATGGTATGTTTCTTTCTCAACCGAAGTATGCTATAGACCTGTTGTCTCATTTCCATATGAGTGATTGTAAATCTTCTCCTACGCCATTTCAGTCTGGTGTAAAGTTAACTGTTGAGTGTACCACACCACTTGTTGATGATACTCTTTATCATCAGCTTGTAGGAAGTTTGATATATTTAACTCAGCTGACCAGATCTCTCTTCTACCGTCAATTTGGTTTCTCGGTTCATGTAGCAACCTCATGAAATTCATTGGCAGGCATTCAAGAGGATTCTGAGATTTTTACATGGGACATTACACTATGGTTTTTTTTATTTGAGCAGTACTACAGTTTCACTCTCTGGTTACACAGATTCTGATTGGGCAGGTGACAATTCTTATTGACGGTCCACTACAGGTTATGTATTTCAACTTGGTTCAGGTCCGATTTCTTGGTCGAGCAAGAAGGTGAAGACTCTTTCTTTACCTTCATGTGAAGCAGAATATAGAGCAGCCAAAGAAGCAGCTAAAGAAGTAGTTTGGTTACGACATGTTCTTACAGAGCTTGGTCTGGCTCCAAAATTGTCCACTATGTTGAAATGTGACACTTAGGGTGCAATCCAACTTGCTTATAATCTGGTATATCACTCCAAGACAAAGCATCTCTACCTTAATGCTCATTACATTCGCGGACTTGTGGTAGATGGTATTCTTTCTCTTTAGTATTGTCCTACCGAGCAGCAAGCAACAGATATCTTCACCAAATCCTTCACCGAGGTGAAGTTTGTGCATCTTCGTTCCTTTCTTGGAATGTGGGAAGTTGTCATCAAGGGGGAGCAGTAATGACTCCTTCCTTCCTTAGTGTTAGTGTGGGCCCTTCTCCTCGCCATTATTAAGGGGGAGTGTTGGAATATATTATATTCATTGGAAGGTAATAATGTCTATGTATTATGTTGGAAGTTGTCTACAATCTTATGTAAAAGAGTAATACATTTAACCCATAGTTATATGGTGTTGTATTTACTTGTGTAGAGTATTTGTCCATGGTATTGTATTAAGAGATTTTATTTTGGAGAATTATATTATCCCACATGCAATATGTGAGAGTAATTCCTCCTCATCTCTTAGTATATAATAGGGTCAAGTGAGTCTCTACATATAATGTATTCTTGAAGTAGTAGTGGTACTATTGTGACACTGTTATACATCATCTATATTCTTTGGGGTATTTGTGCTTTGATCTCTTGTAAGATTGGAGAGACATTCTGGAGATAATAGAAGACTACCTTCATGTGGATGTAACCCATTAAGGTGAACCACTTATATCGGTGTTCTCTTGTCCTTTTCTTTTCGGGTTCTTATATTTTATGATATGTTGTTGGTTGCTTAGATAGGTTAACTAGTTTATCTTGACTCTACTATTCTAACAAATTCCAACCCTAAAACCACATTTCTGGGTAGACTGTGAGAAAATTGGTTGAAATAGGAAGTATGTATCCTTAATTATGGGCATGAAAAAGCATTTTGGGTAGAAATCCAATATTGGTAGGCTTGTGCACAAGAAGTGGCAGTAATGTAGTTTTGTTAGGGAATAATTATCTGTTCTTTGCCCTATGTCATTCAAAAACCTTAGTTCTTAGTTGGATGGCCTTCTTTTATAAGCCAACAATATAATTCCCACCCTAGAAGGAACCCTTATATGCTTATGTTATGCTATTCAGGTGGGTCAATCCGCACTTCAGATTGATTACATATTAGAGAAACCAATTGTGTTGAATATTTAACTATTTTCTTACCTTCTCTAAAGGTTCCATCCCATACTGTGAGGATTTGGAGGATGTTTGAAGGTATGCTTTAGCATATTCAACGTTAAGTTGATGAATAGAGTGCAGGACATCTTCCTTGAAGCGAATTTGCATGGTGTAGAACATTACTTTACCCTTTTGAGGCCCTTTCACAACACTTCTTTAAATTCTAGCATTCAACCCTATCAAATTTCCTTGGCATACTTTAGATACTAGAATTCAGTGTCCTAGGATATTTTGGACAACAATGATGAATGATAAGGTGCTCTCCATTTGATTTCTTTCATATCTCTCTATGGAGGAAAGTCAACCTTTGAAGTCTCCTTTCATCTTAATTCATGCATTGGAACATCAATTTAATGGTCCCCTTGAGGAGAATTCAGTCCTTGGAGGATGATTAGATGCATATTTATGCCATTATGAAGGAACCATTCTAATTTTGAGACCCTTTGTATGATATTACTAGTCCCTTGGCATGGTTATAGCTTATTAAGGTTGAAATATTTGACTTATATGGTCTATTGTATCGCATAATTGGAGAAGCATTGGAACACATCTATGAAGGATATTCCACTTTTGAGGTGTCACCCCATATTTTCATGGGTCTGCCTAATGCAAAAGTGGACAAGTCCTTTTAGCATTCTGGGTATTTCCTATCTCCCAAATGGGATCTTCATGCAAATATAGGTTGCTTAAGGCATAATACGGACATCAAACACCCATGAAGAAGCAATTTTTTGCACACATCAACAAGTTACAATAGTTATGGAACTCTTTTATTTTCATGCAATAGTATGAAAGGCCAAAAATCAGTTCTGGGTATTTTAATGCCAGTTGTGAGCATCTAACACTCACCTACAACCATAAAAAAGGAGTAGATCCATCCCTAATCAACATGAAAAACATCATTATGAGTAGCCATAACATCCCCAGTATTAGTTTGTAGTAACATGAAACAATTTGAATAGGATTTGTAAGAACACGAGAAGGCTTTCCATCATCGTTGAGATCCCTATTTGATTGGTAATTAGATTTATAGGAAGGTTCGGTGGAAAACAAACCTGGTTATATGCTATAGAAACATCAAACAAACTTCAAAATAAATTATGGGAAAACTCTAGGCCTTCAAACAAACATAAACATCATTAGCCGTAAATTTGCATTGAACAAGAAGATATGGAGTGTTGCATGCTGTCCTAAAGCAGTGTCATCCTCAACAACTTATCACAAAACTCTCCTTTCCAACAATATGTGAAGGAAGGAAAATACCCGACATGCTTGTTGTGGAGAATTCATGCCCATGGTTGGTTTTAATTTGGATATCATGTGCCTTATTGTAAAAGGGAACTCAACTATTATAGCCTTGTGTGCATAAATGTTGAGGGACCTGCTGAAGAAATCATGTTAGTAGAAAAGTCACCAAATTTGGAGGAGTGTTTAGTTCATATGTGAATGATCATTGAAAGCATCACACAGCTTAGCCTAATCCCTCAACAATTAGAAGAAACACCCTAGCATTGGATCTTTGACAAGCTTATAAAAATGTCCAGCCTTATTATGGAAAGATAATACTCCTTTATACACCATTTCATAAGAGGTATTCCATTTTTAGAGGTTACCCATTGAGATGGTCCAACTTGGTGGTTTTTTCACATGGTTCATGCCCTATTTTATGAGGATTTTTTTTGTACTTGGAGGTTTTTTTTATGGAGTGACGCTTTTGCATTTAGATGGCATCTTGGTCCAATTTGGTCACTTGGTGTATATGTTTTAGAAGGTTTCTAGAAAAAGGAAGAATCCCTTGAAATGGTTGGCATATGGACCAATGGAAAACATTGGGGGTTTCCATCCTCATTTTGGAAATTGCTTGGTGGCTAAGTAATCTTTAAGGAATCCTTTGGAGGCTATTGTGGACATCATGAGGTTACTTGGAGCATTTGATTGGTCAAAGACCTCACTTATGAGATTTTACAACAAATCACAAGGCGATGACAGAAAAGAGATACTAAAACAAATCACGAGGCCATGATGAGAAAGACGAAAAAAAGGCATAACACTTGACAATGAATGCCTAGTAACCTCTGACAGGCACATATACTATTAACTTAAAAACTAATACTATGTCTGTCCTATCTGACAATAATTAGCATTAATTGAATTTCATTGACCATTTGTAAGTTGTAACTATAACTCGATTGTCATATGTTCTTGTATGTATTTTCCTAGGGTTATGCACTTCAGTGGAAATCCATTCTATGGAAAGCATGTTTTTGTCGTTGTTCATCACTTTTCATAGGGATATTCATGCTCGAAACTGCCTTTTAACACTCCAATTTGGCCCAGATTTAGAGGTATGCATGTTTGGTGGTAGATAAGTGCACAAGAGTGCCCAACATGCTGAAATAGGGATGCTTCATACCCTTTTTTAGTGTCATTGGGGTGCACTGTGAAACCCTAGACCTATATTTTATCTTATATTGTTTTGGTTGATTGGAATTTGGTAGCTTACTATAGGTGGATGCTTGTCCTTGGGATATGTGCTATAGGTTCACCTCTTAGGAAGGATGGGCGCTTGGAACAATATGTGTGTGGCACTATTTTATGGAGGAGTGCTAAGCACTAGGAAGATGAGTGCTTGGTGCTAGAAGCATCAACACCACTCTAGGAGTTGAGCTGAGATTGTGAGGAGGTTGTAGGTTCAAATCCAGAGGGGGGTAGTGTATGTACACCTTTGTATACTTTAGCACTTAAATCACTATGCAGAGGGGGTCCCTTATCCCACAAACAAGGGGGTCTCATACACCAAATTGGTGTCTCGCTTGATGGTGACCTTAAAAATAGATTATTATTATTGTTTTTGTTGGTGTTGTTGTTTGGAGGGTGCATCACTTGGAAAATACCATGGATTTGGAACATTTTTTGGAGGGTATAACATTTTTTTTAAATGGATATCTTCGTCGCTATAGCGATGACAAGACCTTTCAAGTTCTAATGAACTTGCTATACTAACGATGGACATTTTCGTCGATATTCTAGCAAGTTCGTCGGAACTTGAAAGTTCTGGTCGTCGCTATAGCGACAGACCTTCGTCTCTACAGTGATGGAGTCTAGTGCCACAAATGTATTTAAACATGTAAGTTTGTATCCCAATGTAATGTCTTGTGGTCGCTATAGCGATGGACCTTCGTCTCTACTGCGACGGAGTATAGTGGCATAAATTTCGTTAAAGATGCTAGTTCGTCAGAACTTGAAAGGTCTTGTTGTTGCTATAGCGATGAACCTTCGTCGCTACAATGACGGAGTATAGTTTGCATAAATTTCTTTAAACATGCAACTCCGTTTCTATAGAGACGAGAATGTGTCTCTATAGCGACACGGTTTGATTTTTTAAACAGAGCATGTTTCATGTCTTTTCTGTCTCTATAGCGACGAACTCTGGCAAGTGTTGCTATAGCGACAAACATTTTCTCACAAAAATAAGGGGTCATGTTTGTTTCTATAGCAACGCAAAAGTGTTTCAATAGCAACGATTTTCTGTGGGAAAAATGTCCACATGTACTAGGGATCCCTATATTGTGGTGCACTACATATTATTTATGTCAGCTTGGGTCTATTAGTTGTTATTGTACACCTTTGTCCCCTATATATAGGAAGGATATATTCTCATTTTAGTCATCATAGTATCTTATCGTATCTTGTGTACTCAGTACATTGTGTAAGGAAGTTCCTCTCTCGAAGAGGATTGATATTTATCTATGGTATTCATTGTTAAGGCGTGGATTACTCTCTTGTTGTCTATTTCTTCTCTTTTTATGCTCTTTCTGGGACTTGGTTACATAACAAGATATCAATTATAGAGGAGATGTATTTTTTGGAGATTAATCCTCATGAGATGTATTTATTTTCTCTTGTTGTGTATCAGAGCTCTTTCCTCGGGACTGGCTTATGCAAAACGAGTCATATTGGAACTTTTGCTACAACGTTTTTTCTACAAGAATTCAGATATCAAGGTTAATAACCCACTTCTAAACAATTCCTAAATATCTCCAGTCCAAAATTCAGATCCAAATCCATTACAGTTTCATAGATAACTGCAGAGAAAGATAGGGTTTTTTACTAGTCCTAAACCTGGTCTAAAACAGGTGTTCTTGGGAAAAAGGTCATATCTGAGGCATCCAAGATCCAAATTGAGTGAGACCAGTTTCATATGAAAAAATATGGAACAAGGTATCTTTGGTAGAATTTTAAAATATAGAAACAAAATTTTGGAGACTTGGCATACCGTGCAAGTGTTCTCTTCTAGATAGGACAAAAATACGAAGCTTTCGGATATTTGCAATAAAGTTTTGTTGGCACATAAAAATTTGGTCAGACCAATGGCATTGGACAGAGGACAGATCAAGGTACCATTGGATGAAGTTTCAGACCCAGAGGAGTCGAATTTCAAATTTTACCTCTGTTATAAGTCATCCTTAAAACAATCTTCCAATCAAGGTTTGAAAAAGGTACGTCATTTTACATTTGAATAGATTTTAGTAGAAGGATATATTTTTGGTAAACCCTAGGATTTGAAATATATTTATTGTTCAAAATTCCACCAAAAGGAATTGGAAAGAATCACACTCCACTCAAACCCCCAGAGGATTCATCCCTGACATACGATGAAATGGAGTACATTTCTTTTAGAGTGTCCAAGATGGAAGATATGATTAAAGGAAATGTGAAAATTCATGACTTTGCTAAATTGGAAAAGAAGATGGCTACTAAAGAGGATCTCAAAGAGATGGCTAGTAAGGAGGATCTCAAAGGGATGTCTAGAAAAGAATATCTTCAAGACTTGAAGGAATTGATGAAGGATATAAAACATAACTTTATTCCTCATTTATTTATTCAAGAAGAGGATAAGGAGGAAAAATATGACTTATTCCAGTCACGTCTAGAGAAAATTGAAAAACAATTGGAGAGTATGAATTTGGAGTCCTCAAAAGTTGATGATTCACTACAACATCATGGGTTCAATTCAGGTCCAAGAATCTACTTTTTCCCCAAGATTGACATGAGAAATTTTGATGGAAATGATCCAATCACGTGGATTTTTTAGATGGAGCAATTCTTTGATCTACACCAGGTGCCTGCTATGCAAAATGTAACTATTGCATCCTTGTATTTAGAACCTGATCAATTTGTATGGTACCAATGGCTTTGTGACCGTAAAAAGGAATCTATTATATCTTGTTTTATATTCACAGAATAATTTATTTCACATTATGGGGATATAAATAGCAACACCTTCTTCAATTAGTTGATAAATCTCAAGCAAAAAGGTTCAGTTACAGAGGACATCAAGCAATTTCAATAGCTAAGTCTTAGAGTGAAGAATATTTAAGAAGATAATTTGTTAGATCGATTTATTGTAACCTTGAAACATAACATTCAACATGAGGTGTGTCTCTTTGAACCATCATCCCTATAGAAGGATTTCATGATGGCAAGGAAGGTTGAAAATAAAAATATGGCAATGACTACTAGAAAGGCCTTCTCCAACACATATAGAGAAAATAATGTTCCTTCTTCTAAACCACCACAAAGGTTGGCACCCCAACAACTAGATGAAAGAAGAGAAAAGGGATTATGCTTTAATTGTGATAGCAAGTATATTAAGGGACATAAGTGCGATGAGAATAAATTATTCTACATAGATTGTGAAGAGGAAGAACCAAAAGAAGAGGAAGCATCTCTAGAATAGGTGACTTCAAAAGAAATAGAAGAGGCTACTTCTAAAGAAATTACTCCCATGATATATTGGCATGCATTAGCTGGAATTAGCACTCCTCAAACTCTCAATATATAAGAATACATCAAAAAGAAGAAGGTAACAATGTTGAATGATTATGTTAGTACTTTCACTATAAATTAGCCAAAGTTCTTAATTCCTTTGTATGTCCAGCACCATAGTTTCAAGTAATGAATGAAATGGAGGAACTATAATTTGCTCAGTGAAATTCCATAATATCAATCTGGATATGGCGGAATATGTATTGAATAGTCCAATTATTTATATCCAATTGGTGGTGTTGATATTGTCTTAGGTGTCTAATGGTTAGAATCATTGGGAACAATGGCTTTCAATTTTCAAAAACTTTTCATGAGAAGGAAAATAATATGAGTTAAATGGTATCACAAGAAAACCAAGCAAGGTGATAAGCTCTAATGGTATTACAAAGTTGTTAAAAATGGATATCCAGATGTAGTTGCACAATTATGCTCATTATATGTTGAAACCTCAAAGTTCCCTATCTCCCCAGATCTTCAAAAGGTCATTAATAAGCATTCCAAGTTATTTAAAGATATTCCCAAATGTTTTCCACCTATTCATGACTTTGATCATGCTATCCACTTAATTCCAGGCAGTGTTCCTCCTAACATCGGACCTTACCGATATCCCTATACCTAAAAGAGTGAAATTGAGTGTATGGTTGTTGAAATGTTAGAGGTTGGAATAATAAGGCCTAGCCAAAGTTCTTACTCTGCACTAGTGGTAATGGTACCCAATCCAGATGGATCATGGCGTATGTGTCCTAATTATAGAGAGTTGAACAAGATCACCATTAAAGATAAGTTTCCCATTCCTGTCATTGATGAATTGTTAGACGAATTACATGGAGCAGTTTTCTTCACAAAGTTGGATCTTCGTTCCGGGTATCATTCGATTCGAATGAAGGATGAAGACATCCTCAAAACAATATTTAGAACTCATGAAGGTCACTATGAATATTTGGTCATCCCATTTGGTCTAACAAATGCACCTTCAACATTTCAAGATTTGATGAATTATATTTTCAAGCATTTCCTTAGAAACTTTGTCTTGGTATTCTTTGATGATATACCAATCTATAGCAAGTCTAGGGAAGAACATGTTCAACATGTTGACAGGGTACTACAATTACTAAAGGAGAAAGAACTATATGCAAAACCCTCAAAATGTTTCTTTGGGATAAAGGAGGTAGAGTATTTGGGTCATATTGTATCTCATGAAGGTGTCAAGGTAGACCCTAAAAAAATTAAATCCATGATGGACTAACCGATTCCCAAAACCATGAAGAATATTCAAGTATTATTAGGTCTGATAGAGTGCTACCGCAAGTTTGTTCGGAACTATGGAAGAATAACAGCTCCTCTCACAAAGTTACTAAAGAAAGATGCATTTCTTGGACTCCAGAGGCAACTCAAGATTTTCAACCACTCAAAGAGGCCATGTGTAAAGCTCTTGTTTTGGCGACATCAAGCTTCACATAATCCTTTATTGTGGAATGTGATGCTTCAGGAAATGGAATTGGAGTTGTACTAATGCAAGAAGTACATGCTCTTTCCTTCACAAGTCATCCAATCCAGGGAAAGAAATTAAAAAATCCCATTTATGAGAAGGAAATATTGGCAATACTAAATGCCTTGAAGCAATGGCACCCCTACCTTATAGGGAGACATTTAAAGGGTAAAATTGATCATGACAGCCTTAAATACTTTTTGGAACAAAGGTTGTCTTCATAAGAGCAACAAAAATGGGTGACAAAGATGTTGGTATATGACTTTGAAATCATATACAAAAAGGGGAAACAATTTTTTTTTGCATATGCACTCTCCAGTAAAGATGAGGATGTTGAAGCATTACTCTATGCTATTTTGATCATCGAACCAGATTAGATAGCTGAAGCAATGGACGAATGGAAAAATGACGAAAAAATATGGACATTTATTCAAAAGCTGCAATAGGATCCCAGTGCCTCTAATACATTTAGGTGGGAAGATGAATTTATATGGTAAAAGGATCTCTTATATATTGGTAAGAATTCCCAGCTCAAGCAAAAGTTACTTTTTGAATTCCACTCCTCTCTGATAGGAGGGAACTCTAGTTTCTTAAAAACCTACCACATGGTAAAGAAATATGTTTTGGGGGATGGTCTTAAAACTGATGTTCAAAAATTTGTGACAAAATGTTTGGTTTGCCAACAAAACAAAGTGGAAACAATTAAGACCCCTAGTCTCCTACAACCACTTTCCATTCCAATCCAAAGGTGTATATCAATCTCGATGGATTTTATCACAGGTTCACCCAAGTCTGAAGGAAAGAGTGTCTTCATGGTATTTTTTGAAAGACTTACTAAATATGCACACTTCTATGCACTATCTCACCCCTTCAAAGAAATCACGGTCACCAATTCTTTTATGGAGACAGTAAAAAAACTACATGGTACTCCAAATATTATAGTAAGTGACAGGGATCCCATTTTCAATGGAAATTTTTGGACTGAATTATTTTCTTGTTTGGGTACTCAACTGGATGATAGCTCATCTTATCACCCTCAATTTGATGGAAAAACAGAGATAGTAAACAAATTTTTAGAAGGGTATATTCAATGTTTTGCAGTTGATAAACAAACACAATGGGTCAAGTGGTTACCCTTAGCAAAATGGTGGTATAACACTTCCTTCCACGCATCATCAAAAATGACCCCATTTATCGCACTTTATGGCTATCATCCACCATCCATAACATATTCACTAAGAGACCCCCCTAAGGTTCAAGTAGTGGAAGACCACATGAAGCATCAACAACAAGTTCTTCAAATCTTAAAGGACAACTTGAATCTAGCACAAAATTGAATGAAACAAAAAACATATAAACATCGTAGTGAATGAAGCTTTAATATGGGGGATTGGCTGTTTTTAAGAATACAACCATACAAACAGATGTCCCTGAAGAAAACCAAGAAGGATAATAAATTATCACCTAAATACTACAGTCCCTATAAGGTATTACAAAAGATTGGTAGTATGGCCTACAAATTGGAACTACCTACATCTTCACGATTCCATCCAGCTTTCCATGTTTCCTATTTAAAGAAGGTAGTTGGTGATAAGATACCAGTTCAAACAATATTACCAGAACTTGAAGAGGAAGTAAAAATCATCTTGGATCCTGAAGAAATTATTGAAATAAGAACTAGACATATTTGAAATCGATCAATTCCAGAGTATCTCATTAAATGGAAGAACTTACCCACGGAAGATTCAACATGGGGAGATGAGTCCTTTATACAATAGGATATGGTATGTATGTGTACTTCATCTTGAGCTAGTAAATGAAGGTTCAAGTTGTCAATGTATTGTACAATTCCTAGAGTTGAAATCCAACTATATATGTTATTTGTGCATTTTTATTTACAATTATTTATGTCTTGTTGATTTGACATAAGTAAAGGGGAAAATTGTTAAGTGTATTGATGTATAATGAAGAAGATAAGGGGTTGAGTTTATTGTCATTGTATTGTTGTAATTACTACTGTAAATTACATTTTTAGGTCTGGTTATTGGTTGATAAGTTTCCCTAGAAGATGTTGAATCTTATCTCATTTTTTGGTACCTTTCCCCCTTTAATTGTCCTAAATTTTGGATCCTTAGAAGTGAATTATTGTGATCTTTATGGTGTTACATTATTTAATTTGTAGTAGTCCCAAGTATGAAAATTTTAGGGAAAATATTTGAGAAACCTTCTAAGAAGAAGGTGAAATTTTAGGTTTGAATTAATGGCCCAATTACAAAAAAAAAGGGTTTTTTTGGTTTCATGTAATGATGCAAATACAACTCATGTAAAATGGAAAAAATATGCACATAGGAAATGCACACAGTTATCACGAAAAACTCGCACACATTTGACAATTTTGTGAATTACACGGTAATGCACCATCAACATACAACATGCAGCTAGCCGAATACATGTTCACTAGATCCAAAGAGTGGCTTGAGCCCAAAAAATACCCCAAAGCAGTCAAATGACACAACCATGTGGCTAATAGTATGATTATACATGTTATAGCACATGCCTTAAGAACAATGCCTAGGTGGCAGCACATATTTTCCTTCAAGATCTATGCAACTAACACATACGATGAGATATCACCCACCAGCAGGTCATTGAAGGCTCATAAAAGCTACACTTACTCAAAAAAAAAATTGTCTCTCCACACACTTGGTTTCCTTAAATGGCCTCTTTGGTGTACTTTGGATCCAAGTCATGGATCATTGGGTTCACATTAGGATCTTGATATTTCTTACCCATCTCTTGGCCTATAACATAAATCCATGGGCATGCTTATTTTAAGAAGAAATTTGAGCAAGGTTATGCTACTAGAATTGTAATTGAGCTCCCTTATATCTCACCTCTTCCCTCAAGTCAAGCATTCTACAAAGATCCACTGTATCCTTCCTCCAAGGAGAAAGAGTTCTTCTCATTTGGTTCCTTAACCATTTTACAAACAAGTTTGGACAAGAAAGGCCTCCCTTAAGAATATTGGTTGCCTCCTTATGAAGCTCACATATCCAAAGTGTTGTACTAGCTTGACCATTAAACTAGACTAAAAGTCACACTACACCATTATACTAGGACAATAATTCGTGGTAATAGCGAAAAAATTATCAAGTTTACCATTGTAGCGACAGTAAACTAATCATCATCATAAATGGTCATCATAGTAACGGTCATTGACTTTTTGTTATTGTTGAAACTTGAGCGTTGTGATTTTTCATTGGAACCGCTGCGATAATTGATCTATAAATACATGTTCTTAAGACATATTTTAACAAATTATTATCTATAGTTGCAACCATTTTTATGTTGATTGTTCAATCTGTGATTTGAAGAGTTTGGTACTGGTTTAACACATTGAATTTTTTATCTCGTTCAATTTCCAGGTTAGTATTTTTAAATTATTGGTCTCCTTTAATGTGTAGGGTCATACATAAAGTGAGTCGACTATTCAATATTTTCTCCTCAAGACTAATGTCTATATAGATTTGTCACTTAGAATTTGATAGATACACATGAATATCTATTTTTAAATACCATGGAAGGACATTTTCGTTTCAAGAACGACAGCTGAAAAACATTGTAAGGAGAATGAGCATGCTGAAGGGGGGTATGAATATAGTCCCTTGGTAAGACGTTATTCATTACAAAATGTACTTCTTGTAATATTAATAATCATGTATTCACAAAATGTTTTACCATTTTAAATATATGTGTTGTATATTATACACTAATTTTATTACATTGTTTGTGAATATAAAGACTATCCCCCCTAAATGTCAACCACCTGAGAGCTATTTTCCACATAATAGTAGAAATACTACTTTACAATGTGAGGAACATGGAGATAAGAATATTTAAGATTGAGTTCTTAATGATCCTATGGATGAATATGGTTTTATTGATACAAATGGTGAAGATGAGATAAATAGATTGCTCTAAGACACATTTGCTACATTGGATCATGAGGACAACCTCCATGATATTCATGATTTTCCCTTACTCGAGAAGTCCCAAGAACCTCTTTATGAAGGCTCAACAACAAATATTTTATCTTCTATATTGTTGTTGATGAACTTAAAGGTTTAGAATGGTTTATCAAACATTTGTTTTCACGCAGCTCCTAAGGTATGCAAAGTTGACCTTTTTCCTCTATTTTTAGTGTTACTTAAATCATAAAGTAGGGATATTGAATATTTATGACTTATATTGTTTACATTTCATTTTTTTCAATGTTGCAGATTGTTGGGTGAATTTCTATTACCACCATCAAATAATTTACCATGCACATGTCGATAGGTATTCTTGGTTATGAAAGAAATTGGAATGGAGTATCAAGATATTGATGCATGCCCTAATGATCATATTATATATTATGGACAATATGCATTAGAAAACAAATGCTGATAATGTCAAATTAGTAGATATAGAACTAATCAAGTAAAAAAAATGTGCCTTGCAAAGTTCTTCATTATATTCCCATAATTCCATGTTTCCAACAACTATTTAGGTGCCAAAGTATAGCACATTTCATGGATTACCATGCAAAGAACATAAGTGAAGATGGTTTTCTTCAAATTCCTGCAAATGGTTCTGCGTTGAAGAACATCAAAGAAAAATGGCCAAGTTTTAAAGATGAACCTCGTAATGTTAGACTTTCATTGACAGTTGATGGTTTCAATCCATTTGGAGAGCTTCGTTCTACTTAATCAATGTGGCTTTTTTCATCATAAACAATAACCTTCCTCCTTGGATGTCGATAAAGAGAGGGCACACAATGTTTACAATGATTATTCCATGTATTTTTTTAAAGTAATTATATTATTTCATTAATTTATTTGTTTAATTGTTGCATGAGAACACCTTTTATATAGTGGGACACATAAATAAATAGCATTGTATGTTGAATGATCAATTAGGTAAGTACCAAGTTAAAGATACGAATGTATATATTGATCCTCTTATCGATGAGATATTGAAGTTATGGGATAGCATCACTATGTATGACATCTCCATAGCAATAGGTCAAAAACAATTTTAGTTCCATGGAATACTTGCATGGACAATTCATGACGCTCCCAGGTTAACACATTTTTGTGGGATGTAACTTTTTGTTGCATGTCGTTAAAATTATATGTTTTAAGGTAAATATTATTCATTTTTTTAATTAATAGTCTTTTGATGCTATAACATTAATACATATATATTGAAGGTCTTCAAACAAAGGGAAAATTTGCATGTCCAGTATGTGTTCCTAGGATAAAATTTGTCGTTCAAGAAGTTTAGCAAAGGTGGTTTTTGAAGAGTACGAGCACTTCCTTCCTAGGAACCATAGGTATCGAACTATTGAGAAAACAAAAATCAATGATAAAGAAGAGAATGGAAAGAAACCACGAAGAATGAAACCTCACCTATGGAAGTTGGAATATAATAGAAATCGTCGAGGTATGCAAATTGTATATGTAGCATATATAAACATGTAATATTATGAATTTTATATTTTTACTAAATTTTCTCTACCATGGATATTGTCATGAATTATTGTTAATTTGTTTTTGTTTATGTTTAATGAATGTATTTAAGGCATGAATGGGCTTCGGTGAGGAATGAAGAGTTATCCCATACAATTCAGTAGGTTGTCTTACTTCGAGCACCTACAAATAGCTCATTTGTTCGATCAAATGCATATTGCGAAGAATATAACAGAAATGATATGTTGGATATTAGATGGAAGGACTAACAAAGATAAAATTGGAAAAATTTGTAGTGACATTGCATACGCCAATCACGCATTGCAAAGTGTAATTATTTCGAATGCCGGAGATGGGGACCGAAATATTAGTCTTCCATGGTTATTGACAAAGCAACAAAAAAATGTTATAAAAGAGGTCATTCAGAAAATAAGGTTTCTGATGGGGTTTTCATCAAACATACAAAATATCTTAACGAAAAAAGGTGATTTTGGAGGTGTTAAAACTCATAAATGACATACATTCATTAAGGTAATTATTTACGTATATTGTTTCCATTTAGTACATCTATTTAGTAATTGTTGTCTCTTATTTGGACACATTAAATAATGATTTGCTTTTTGCTACATTACGTTCTACCTCTATCTCTCCCAGATAGCTTTGACAACAACATAAAACAAGTTATATATGATCCTGGTAAATACATGAGGTAAGTAACAATTTATATGCATGAAAATGTATTTTCTCTTTCTTCCATAGGTTATTGACATGTTGTGTTTTACATCTTGGAACCTTATTATATATGCCTCAATATTGTTGATCATTGCTATTTTCTTGCATCATTTGTTGGTGGATTTCATCTAAAGAAATCCATAAAGAAGATATTAGGTATTGGAAGAGATAAATTCCTCGTCTAATGTGTGAAATGCAAGAGTATTTACCTTCGGAATTTTGCAATGCCCAATAACACTATCTCATACACAAAGTTGAGGAGATTGAATTGTGTGGACCTGTAAACCCAAGGACAATGTGGTCGGCAGAAAGAAATTTGAATCCATTGAATAATTTTGTTACACAAAGAGCATGTCCTGAGGGTTCTATGGTGCATGGCTATATGGTATATCAATCCATGGTGTAAATTAGTCAGTATCTTCCAAATTTAGCAAACAAAATCAATTTTCCTCGTATTTGGCATGTCAACTTCATCAACAAATTTGAAGGGGAGGTCCTATTGGGGAAAGGTAGAACGAGGAAAGTGAAAGGTAATTTAATGGTGTAGATTTAATTTTTTATACAATTAATCTTTTAATTATATATGTGTGTGTGTGTGTACACACATATGTGTGTTGTTCGGGTACACAAGGTACTCCCAAAAGACTGAACACCTTCAGATACCACTTCACACAAATAGATCACAGATCAACACACTGATGTTTGTCACGTGGTTACAACCCTCGAGAGGGAAACAGTCCACAGCCCCAGCCAAATAGCTACTTGGAGCAATTTATTATGCAAAAGAAAGAAAGTTACATGAGCTTCTCATAATCAATCAACTAGCCAAGGACCCTCTATGCTCTTTAAATAGATATCATAGACCAATCGGGTGTTAAGCCATGGATCAATGGTAGGTATGATCCAAGAGAAGTTGAACCATCAAATCACTCTATGTCTAGAACATATTGTGACCGTCGGATTAGAATATTTACAAATGCATACTAATGCATACTAAAGAAACACACTTTTACCTAACGGATATATTACACAAGTTGATCTTAACTAACTCCTAAGTGTCTAAATATCCTAACATCCCCCCTTAAGAACAACTTGGGATAGGATTGAAGGATTTACAAAAGAGACACTATTAGGAGAAGGAAGGAGGCATTAGAGCCTATCCCCCCTTAAGGACACATTCCTGAACTCCTAACATAGACCGATGTTTAGAAAACTTCGCTTCTGTAAGAGACTTGGTGAAGATGTCTGCAACTTGATCATCTGTAGGGCAATAGAGAACTTCAATAACACTATCATGAACAAGATTTCTGATGAAGTGCATGTGTAGCTCAATGTGTTTGCTACGCTGACGTAGAACTGGATCTTTGGCAAGCTTGATGGCACTTTGATTGTCGCACAAAAGTGGAGTAGGCGGATGTTGCTCGAATCCAAACTCTGAAAGGATATGTCGAAGCCATAAAGCTTCCTGACTGGCATTAACTGCAACTCGATATTCTGCTTCTGCTGAAGAAAGAGCAAGAGATTTTTGTTTCTTACAAGCCCAAGTGACAGGTATAGATCTCAGACTGAAAACATAACCTGCAGTAGACTTTCAATCATCAGGATCTCCGGCCCAATCTGAATCAATGAAACCAACCAACAAAGGTTTCCCCCCTATACTGTAATGAATCCCAAACTGAATTGTACCTCGAATATATCGAAGTATTCTTTTTACTACTTTCCAGTGACTTTCATGAGGAGTTTGCATATAATGGGAAACACGACCAACAGCAAAGGAAAGGTCAGGACGGGAATGAGTCAAGTATAAAATACTACCAACAAGTTGACGATACAAGGTGGCATCTACTTCAGGGGAAGCACAAGTGGCAGAAAGTTTGACTCCAGACTGGAAGGGAGAAGGGGTTGGTTTACAATCTTCCATGTGGAAGCGACGAAGAAGGTCACAAGCATACTTATACTGGGAAAGAAATATTCCTTCTTTGCTTTGCAAGACTTGGAGACCAAGAAAATAATGCAAATGTCCTAAGTCTGACATTTCAAAATTTTGCTTAAGACTGGATTTCACATGGGTTATAAGGTTAGGGTCACTACCAGTAAGGATAATATCATCAACATAAAGAACAAGTATGATGAGATGGTTTTCTACTTTCTTGGTGTAGACATTGTGGTCAGAAGGGCATCTAGAAAAAACAGTGTCAAGGAGAAAGCTATCCATTTTGGAATACCAAGCTCTAGGAGCTTACTTAAGGCCATATAAGGATTTCTTAAGAAGACCAACAAGGCTAGAGTTATTCTAAACATATCCAGGAGGTTGTTCCATGTAAATTTCCTCATGTAAATCACCATGTAAGAAGGAATACTTGACATCCATTTGATGGACTTCCCAGTTATGTAATGCTGCAAGGGAAAGAACAAGGCGGATGGAGTTCATTTTGGCTACAGGGGAAAAGGTTTTATTGTAGTCAATCCCTTCAACTTGGGAAAAACCTTTGGAAACTAACCTTGCCTTAAGTCTTTCAACACTTCCATCTGATGCATATGTATTTCTGTAGACCCATTTACATCTAACAAGTTTTCTTCCTTTTGGAAAAGGAACAAGATCCCAAGTATCGTTCACCATTAAGGAACGGTATTGTTCATCCATAGCTGCATCCCAATATGGATTTCCTGAAGCTTCTGCAAAAGTTTCTAGATCATGATTCTCGAAAACTTGAGCCAAAAGAGAAGAGGCTTACTGAAACTGAGAACGTGTTCGACGTTGATCTCTAGGATCACCGGCAAGATCACCAGCTGCGTCACATGTTGAACGGACCCATCGAGGAAGTATTGGTGCTAGTGCAATTGGAGGAACATGAGCAGGCGGAGGTGGATTTTCATCCTCACTGACATCATCAGAAACTGGACTTGGAAACCTGTCAAGGAAGTTGGAAGAAGAAGAAGAAGAAGGCACAATCGTCGAATCAGGATCCCAGTCCAAAGATGGCACACTCACCAAGTTAGGCTCATATGCCAAGAGATTTTCATCAAATTTAACATCTCTTCTAATGATTATATCATGTGAATGGGGCTGAAGAAGTCTATAACCTTTTACATCTTCAGAATATCCAACAAATATGCACTTTTCACTTTTAGGCTGCAATGCTTTCCATTTTTCATCCGGAATGTGAGCCCATGCTTCACAACCAAACACATGAAAGTGACTTACATCTGTATTAATTTTACTCCATGCTTCTTTCGGTGTTATACCCTGTAAAACTTTAGTGGGTGTGCGATTAGCTATGTAATTTGAACAATTTATGGCCTCAAACCAATATTGAAGACTTAGTCCCTTAGATTGGATCATACAATTTGCCATTTCTTTTAAAGTGCGGTTCTTCAGTTCAGCTACACCATTTTGTTGTGGTGTATATGGAACAGTGTGTTGTTGTTGGATTCCTTGTTCAGTGCAAAAAGTAGTGAACTTGTTGTTAACATATTCTCCTCCATTGTCAGATCTTAACTTAATAATTTGATGACCAAATTGTTTTTCAACAAGGACCTTGTAGGCCAAGAACATGTTAAAGACTTTGCTCTTAAGTTTTAGGAAGTAAACCCAAGTGCGTCTGGAGTAGTCATCAATAAAAGTTAAGAAATATTTGAAACTAGAAAAGGAAGCAGATGGAAGAGGGCCACACAAGTCACTATGCATAAGCTCCAAGGGAACCGAGGCGTGCCAAGAGGCAAGTTTGTCAAAATTTTCTCGATGATGTTTTTCGAGTACACAACCGGAACAAACACCATCCTTTCAAGATACCAGCGGAAGACCAATCACCATATTATCTTTACATAGTTGTTGCAATGAGCGATAATTTAAGTGACCAAATCGCTCATGCCAAAGTTTGCTCAAGTTATCACTATGAGCAACAAAAACTGAAGGAAAAGGTGATGACCCAAAGTTGTTAAATTTGTACAACCTGGTAATATCATCAACAGTTCCAGTAGCAAGGACATTTTAAGGATTTTTAAAATCCTTGATTACAACTTGGTGAGGTGTAAACGTCACAGTTTTACCTTCACCCTAATGAGTGATTTGATAGACTGATAACAAATTGCAGGAAATTTTTGGAAAACATAGTACATCACTGAG
>LPNX010590473.1:226931-248189 GCA_001517045.1 Pseudotsuga menziesii | reverse complement strand
ATTTTTTAAAGGAGGAGTTGACTGAGAGGGTTTGGGACCCTTGTTGTTTGGCTTATTATTGCAAAAATTCTGTTTCTTGGGAGGCTTGGACTTTTCTTTCTGTTCGGACAATAAGGCTTTCCTAGATGTATCTGCATTGTTAATTATTCCAAGATGAATGAGCTTATCTTGCTCTCTAATTAAGGAATCACAAAAAGATTCAAGGCTAGGCTCTTAATAGATAGCTGCAGTCAAGGATTCTTTCATGGAGTAGAATGTAGATACAAAAACAGAATATGCAGGTCCAAGTTTGGAAAGAATATGATAAATACATTGTTTGTCTTCTTTCTTAATCTTGCATTCTACACATAATAGTCTAAGAGTTTTATACTTAGATAAATAGTCTTGAATGCACGAAAAATCATTTGGATTCAAGGAAAGCAACTCATTCTCAAGTTGATGACCCCGAATTTCATTGTGTTTACCAAACACAGATTCCAACTTTTCCCAAGCTTTATCAAGTTCATCAATTCCAGGTATGTGGAATCACAAATCAGTAGAGATTGACATCCCAATCAATCCGCAAGCTTCATCACATCGATTTTCCCATTTAATTTTCTTATCATCATCAGTGGGTTCTGTTTCTTTCCCTGAGGTTATCCTGAAAAGTCCCCTACTTCGCAGAACATCCTCCATACGATATTTCCATGAGAAATAGTTAGAACTTGTAAGTATAATATCACAAGGGGCGGCCATACTGTAAAATAATGGCTGAAAGAATAGAAACTAGCTATTTAGATGTAAAGAGCTAAAAAAAATATGCGGTTTTAAAAAAAACAGCACTTAAAAACGATTCTGGATGATGAAGTTATGCTTGATGAAAGAAAATGTTGAAGATGTCCCCAATAGTGACGTGGGAACATCTAACTTGACCAACTAAAAAAAAGAACCCCCCTCTTCCCAAGATCAACCTTTGACAATCACTTTACAATAAATTTGCTTTGAAGTGAATCACTTTTGTAGAATAAGTGAGGTTCACTTTTACAATAATGTACTTTTAAATAGTGCGGAAATAAATTAAAAGACTTAAGTGACTCACTTTTATTTTATTTTATTTATGTGAGATGCACTTTTACAATAAAGTAACTTGAAAATAGAAATTGCATGCACTAAAAAGTAGCTTGATAAGACTTGAACTCAAGACTTATAAAGGTGTAAAGCAACTTTGAACCAAGTGAGCTAATTTTAAAAGGTACGTAAAAGTATGGAAAGAGGAAGGGGGATTTTTTTTTTCTTTTACTCTTCTCTTTCGTTTTCCGTGTTTGCTTTCTTTTCCTGCAAATCACAAAAAAACGAAAAACAAAAAACAAAAAAAACTTTTTCCACATAATGGGGTTAGATCTTGGTTAGCTTACCCGGAAAGTCTATGTTTTCAAGTTTTCTCGTTGTTTCTGATTTGCCATGATCGCGCAAGGTGCACGACAAAGAGCATACGCAGTCAGGGAAAACAACAGTCCAAGACTAAAACATAAAAGATCTAATAATAAACTGATAAAATATGAGAGATTTAAAAAAAAACAAATCCGTCACTGTAACATTATACCTTCAGATTTGCCGAAATGGGTGTTTCTGGACCAAACGGAAACGGTTTTCGGTGAAACAAAAACTATTTCCCAATGGAAATGGTGCTACGGATGCAATGGAATAGCTCCCATAGACCAAAAATTCATATAAAATCCAGAACCAGAAACCCTTTCAAAGTTTCGGCAACACCAATTCCAGATCTAGATCAAAACCGAAAGCGGCTCTTCATAAAAGCTTTGATGCCATGTTCGGGTACACAGGGTACTCCCAAAAGACTGAACACCTTCAGATACCGCTTCACACAAATAGATCACAGATCAACACACCGATGTTTTTCACGTGGTTAAAACCCTTGAGAGGGAAACAGTCCACGGCCCCAGCCAAATAGCTACTTGGAGCAATTTATTATGCAAAAGAAAGAAAGTTACATGAGATTCTCATAATCGATCAACTAGCCAAGGACCCTCTATGCTCTTTAAATAGAGATCATAGACCAATCGGGTGTTAAGCCACGGATCAATGGTAGGTATGATCTAAGAAAAGTTGAACCATCGGATCACTCTATGTCTAGAACATATTGTGACCGTCGAATTAGAATATTTACAAATGCATACTAATGCATACTAAAGAAACACAATTTTACCTAACGGATATATTACACAAGTTGATCTTAACTAACTCCTAAGTGTCTAAATATCCTAACATGTGTACACACATATGTATGTACATACATATATATATGTGTGTGTGTGTATACACACACACACACACACACACACACACACATATATATATATATATATAATAATCATGTATTTTTTACTATTCCATCAGTATTTTAAGATAAACTTAATTTGTCTTTAATGATAGCTAATTTACAATTCTTAATTGTTATTTTTTCATATAGTTGGCCGCATGTGGGATGCACTACATTTATACATTGCAAAAAATATTGATTGGAAGGAGGAATGGATAGAACGATGTACAAATTTATATGGTACCTTATCATGGGAAGGGGCTAGTAAAATGATTAAAATAGTGCATCATTATCGAGAAGAATATCCCAGTGAAATTACACAGGGAAATTGATTTAGCATGTAGTTTAAAATATAAAAAGGCAAGTATATTTACCCTGCTCACTTTTTCATTGTTTCCCATTATATCAATGTATTTCTTTTGTTTATTTCTTCTTATATATTTATTTACTGATTCAGGCATGATGCAGTTGATACACCACAAGGCTATATGGTACAATGGTTGTAAATTTCACATCAAAAAGTTGGATGACAAGAAGAAAAAATCTAATTGTGGGATAACTATAGTATTTCAAGTCACTAATGTTTCCTCTAGAAGTGATAAGCATCCAAAAGTATCTGAAAATAGGTGCCATGGTTATCTGGAAGATATAATTGAGTGTGACTTTAATTCCTTTAAAATAGTTATGTTTGAGGTCAAATGGTACATGCTATGAATTAATGAACGTGATCCTAGAAGATTTGTTATTGAGCATTCTAATGGATTTACCATGGTTAATACAAGGGAACTTGAACCGGGTACAAAGTCTAATGTTCTTCCAAGTCAATGTGAGCAGGTCTTTTACTCAAAGGTGCCAGGTAAAGCAGGATGGTCATAGATTGTTAGATATGATCCAAGAGGAATATTGATCAAGTATAATGCATCTGAGGAAGAAGACGATGTTGAAGAAGAAGGTGATGCAGATCAGGAGCATTTGGTCGCCTACGTAGATGTGTCAAATGAAGAATATGATCAAGATGATGATCATCCAAATTATGTAGCAGACAATGACATAATCAGTGATGATAATTATGGTGAATATATAACTGAAAATGACATTAATGATGATGTTGATATGCGCGATCCTTTTGATGATAACGATTATGAACCAGATGATGATACAAATGTTGACTCACTAGATGAAGAAGAATATCAATTACATTGTATCAATGTTGGAATCTATGAGGTATGTGCATGATGGGCCATATGATGATTAATCCAGGTGGTTGTTTATGCAACATATCATTTATCATATTTGTTGCACATTGTCTTCTTTTTTTTTCATTTACTCATAGATATTTTTCATATATCTAAAATGTTTGTAATAACTATGTATTGTATATGTTCAAATCATTTAGGTAAGTACCAAGTTAAATATATGAATGTAATAATAATAATCATCATCATAATCATCATCATCTTCATCATTATCATGATCATCCTCATCCTCCTCCTACTCCTCCTCCTCATCGTCATCATGTTCATCCTCATTAGAATAATCACAATCATCATCATTTTCATATTTATGATCATTAATGGTATCATCATAATCATCATCATCTTCATCCTCCTCATCATCTTCATTAGCATCATCATCATCATCATCATCGCCATCATCGTCATCATCTTCACCATCATCATCATTGTCATCATCACCATCAGCACCATTTTCATCACTATCATCATCATCAGCATCACCGTCATCATCACCATCATCATCATCATCATTGTCATCACCGTCATCATCATCATCATGTTCATCCTCATTAGAATAATTGCAATCATGAACATCTTCATCTTTGTGATCATCAATGGTATCATCATAATCATCATCATCTTTATGATCCTCCTCGTTATCATCATTAGCATATTCATCATCATCATCATCATCATCATCATCTCCATCATCATCGCCATCATCGTCGCCATCATCATCACCGCCATCATCATCACCGCCATCATCACCATCATCATCACCATCATCATCAGCAGTAGCATCAGCATCATCACCATCACCGTCACCATCACCATCATCATCATCATCACAATCATCATCACGGACATCATCATCATCGACATCTTCATCCTCATCCTCGTCATAATCATTGTCAACTTTATCCTCGTCTTCATCAGGGCTAGCATCGTCATCGTCATCGTCATCATCATCATCATCATCCCCATCATCATCATAATCATCAGCAGCAGCATCATCCTCATCATCATCATCATCATCATCATTTACATCTTCATCCTAATCCTCATCATAGTCATTATCATATTCATCCTCGTCGTCATCATGGATAGCATCATCATCATCGCCATCATCCTTCATCGTCATCTTCATAATCCCCATCATCATCATCGTCGTCATCCTCATCATCATCGTTGACATATTCATCCTAATCCTCATCATATTCATCCCCATCGTCATCATGGATAGCATCATCATCATCGTTGCCATCATCCTCATCATCATCATCAACATCATCATCATCGACATCATCATCATGATCATCATCCTTGACATCATCATCAACGTTGTAATCATCATAATCGACATCATCACCATCATCATCATCATTGACATCATATCCATCATCATCATCATCTTTGATGGAGGTCAAATGTAAAGCTTTGATGTAAAAAACAAATCCCTAGAAATTAATTTCTGAACAATTTAATTATCATTTTTGTGGCTAGAATTTGGAAGGACATGTTTGACAAAATAAGTTGAAATTATAGAATAATGAAGGGCATCTACTCAAATAGTTTTCACTTTTCACAAAATATTTCCAAATAAAATATTGTGTAGTTTCCATCCCCATCAAATTTTATTTTTCTCAAATCCTTTGGATTTTCTTTTCCTTCTGTTTGGTTAAAATCTGTATTTAGACTATAGCAGGTAAAACTTGTTAAATCCTATGGGTCTCTTTCCCTTCATTTTCTCTCCATTAACAATGATAATCCAAATCCTTTTCCTTTTAATATTGTTGGAAACGCATTTTCTCTTGAAATAAGCCATGGGTGTGGGTTCTTGGTGAACAATTTTGTGGGTTTCCTCATGCAACCAATTAAAACCTATTTGTTGGTACTTACATGTGTTAATGTTCTAGTAGGAAGTGCCTTGTTCTTGATATCAAAGGATAGGATGCCATAACAAGGATTTTATTGGCAAGTGTTGGTATTGAACAATAACCCATTTCCTAATTGCTTGGGCATTTCGACCTTTTTTCCAAGTTGTACTTGTGCACATATTTTATTGGTAGATGTGTAGTTAGTATATTTGACTTCATGTGGTCATTCACCATTGAATGAAAAAAGGAATAAATGTGAAAGGGAAACTATTGAGTTCTAGTTTGTATGATTTTAGTGATGCCCAAAACTAGTGGAAACCATGCATACGCATTTGCTTTAGTTTTTGTTATACACGCACAAATTTATAAGGTTATGTGCATGGATAGAATTCATTAAAGTGGTTTTAATGTATAGTTGTTCATGTTTTTTTCATACTCACAATTATGGGCATGTATTTCAACATGATTTCGTAAATTATGCAAATATTTTCATAGAAAACCAGTTGACCTCCATCAAGAAAATATACTTTTGCACAATGATATTGTAAGCAATTTTCAAGTGTTGGTTATTGATTTGAGATATAAAAATAACGTTGGATAAGGATTGAACAACAAACAATTTGTGTTTTAGTTAGTATCCTATGCATGGTGTCTTATTGACAATTATTTATTTCAAGTTGTAGCATTACTGGTTGGAAGTTCATAACACTTAAAATTTGATAATACTTTCAAGTTTGGTTATGCATCACATGTATATTTGGATTTATTCATCGAAAATTAAGACCCACCAACAATATTCTATCCTCTTGGGTTTAATTCCATGCCATTTTCTTTAACCTCGCACTCAATTAGTGCTAGTTTCACTAAAACCTTACCTATATGCTTGCATGATGTTTGTTTGTCCTTGTTTCTAAGAGAATATGTGCATATGATAGTTGTATATTGATGATCATTTTGTGAGTTGGAAGGATGGCACATGTTTCAACATTACTAGTATTCTAGGAAGATACTATATATATAATAAACAATTAAAAAATTACATAAAAAATAAAAGATAATAAAAACAATAAACAATAAACATAAATAAATAAATAATACACATTTCAACATAATTGAAAAAATGAGAAATAATATACATTAAAAAAATTTAACAAAACATTTCAAAACATACTTACCTCATTTACCTCCTGAGTCCCCTCCCACGCAGCATAGACAAACTACATCTTTCACTTACCTCGCCCACGAACCAGATCCGAGGTCACAGAGCAATCAAAGTTGGAGGTTGTAGAGAAACCAGAGCTAAAGGTCATCAAGGAGGTCACAAGAGGTAATCGATGAGGTCGTAGAGGAGCGAGATGTCGCAAAGCATAGACATCAAGGACACAATGCCTCCCAAATCAATGAATACCCTGGTAGTTACTCCTTAATTCCTTTGCAAAATTTCTCAATGTTGGGTTGTGGTCCTTCACCCACTAAATATGAATTAAATCGGTGGGGTTTGAGAGAGGGTAAATCGTTTTGAGAGAGGTTAAATCGCTTTTGAGAGAGGGTATGAACTATAGCAAGTTTTTTAAAGAGGGTAAATCATTGTTGAGAGAGGGTTTGAACTTCAATATTTTCCAGAGTTTTTAGTTAATCTAGTTTGGAAGGTCTTGTTCATGTAGGATCATATATAAATTCTATATTTAGTCAAAATTATTTTTGTGTTTTAGGGCCTAAGAAAAGTAAGAATTATCCCATAAAAAGAGTTCTTAGAAAGAAGTTTGATTTCACTAGCACCATAATTATTGGAGAACCATGTGATGACGTTGCTTCAGATGGTGCTACAAATTCCATTGCTATTAGATTAGAGATTCCTAACCAAAAAGATAAAAAAGAAAAAAGAAAACTGGATTTACAAAAAGAGTACAAGTAAAAAATGATGGAATTGAAACCTGATCTAAAGACACGTGGATTAATAACAACTTCCAAGGTAGGATTTTTTATAATTCTAGGTGCAAATGATCAAGAAACCAAAATAATCCAAAATTATATAGAAAAATTGGATTCAACACAACATATATGAGAAATCTTACCTAGTATATGGAAAATCTTACAATGCATGGGACTCCTAGTATTATGATCCACCATAAGGTTTCAGTTTGGAGGTGAGTGTTAGTGCCAACTAACAAGTAATATGAGTATTCGGTGTTAAATGTTTATTAATTAGTGGTGTTGACTATCTGCAACTTTCTCCATTTGCAACCATGTGAATGGATTTATACCAATGGATTACATGTTCATCATTGGCTCACATCGAGGAGAAGAGAGTGCCTACAAACATTGTGAAACGCATACCATAGGGTACCTAGAAGATGAATAAGATATGAAAACCTCCTTCCAATCCCAATAGCTACTTAGAAGATGAATTGGCATGTAGAACTAAATACACAACCATTTCACTAAATATTTGTGTGCAAATATTGTCATGATAGTCCATGATGTGTTCCAACATGGACAAGTTTCTTTTGAGCCTAATATAATGGCCTACAATTCCAAAAGGTTGTATAAATAAATTTGTTCATGATGGTGTCAATCATTACGATCCTTTCACATGGTATGATCATGTTTAGAAATGTGTGATGAATTTTAATAGTGTGAACCTTATAGGCTTTATAAACTATGTCTAGGGATGAATTCTCTACATTTTATCACTATTTCTAGCATGTAGATCCTGCATGATGAATATTAGTTTCCAAGTGATTATATTTGTCTCCCATTTTCATTAGTTTATCCTTACATGTAGCATTAAATTTGGCATCAAGGTAAACCCCAATTAAAATGGGAACCCATGGGAGTTGGCACCATTTATTGCATGGGACAATTTCCTTATGGATAACTTCTTCAATTGAAGGGACTCTTCATATTCAAAACACTATGGAGAAAACTTTGTTGGAAACAACAATTATGAACAGCTTGCACAATTAAACCCTCAAATTGAAACTAAACATATAGTAATTCAAGCCAGCAATAAAATGCAACACCTTGAATTAAGTTGGGGCCTATGTGTAAAAGGGGTTGGTTATCCTCCTTTATAGTACACCTTGGCCTTATGGGTATGAGGGTTTTCTTAGATTCTTATTGTGACCCCCTTTGGTTTACTTATGGTCCTTTATATTCTACTTGGTCCTACCACTCTTATTGTGTGTACCTTTATTATCATGACTTTTATTATTCAAAACAACTCGTTTTCTGTATATTTTGGGCATAATTACTCCACAAATTTTAGGGCATAATTCCTACACAAATTTTATGGCATAAGCACCAGTCACAGTTTCAATTGAAAATTGATTTCTCTTCATGGATTCCTTGTTCTATTATGCTTTCCATATTCTCTTCACGCCTGCCCTTTTGAAGCCCTTCCATTGAAGCATTAGAGAATGGACCATCGAATACAACCTGTACAAACTTCTAGGTATTAATATATATGATCTGTTATTCTAACTAAAGACTAGTCTAATTGGTTTGATGGTTGTGAGACTACTTTTGAGACATTGAAATAGGATTTAATTGAAGTGTTGATTTTGGTCTCTCCTACATGGAATATGCTACACAAATTCATCAAACATTGTTATTGGCATAGTCTTAGAAAGGTTGTCTTCCCACTTCTCCTTGTGAGTAAAAGGGTTGTCTTCCTACCTTTTCATATATTCTCAAGTATTAAACTTCTTGAAGTAGTCTCACAAGAATCAACCAAATTAGAGTAGTTTTTTAGTTAGAGTACTGATCATGAAGGTATTTAAAGTATTTTGCAATTTGTAGGTGGTGTAGGCATCATAAGTTGCATGTATTCCCTATTTGAACAATGATTTCTTATTAGTGGAGGTAATATTTTGATGCCACCAACAAATTTGTAGATTAGGATACTTTGATGGCTTCCTTTTCCACATTATCTTTAATGACCAAATTATATGAGATAAACTATATGAAATGAAATTCCTTATGTTTTCATTGTCATCTAGTTCACTTGTTGTTTTGCTAATACAATGACTTCTATGAAAAATCCTTGCTTGTAGGTGGAGGTAATATTGTAATGCCACAAAATCAAGTCATGTGCTAGGGGATCTATGGTTGGAATTGTAAATGGATTTTGATTTATTTTTCTCGTACCTCTTTCCCATTACCATTTTTTTTCTATTCACGAGAATAGACATGTGTAGAGTGTCCATGGATTTTGTAATGAGTGAAACGTTTTCAAGGCTTGTGGTTCTGAGAATTGTTGCAAATGGTTATGTTCATTTGGAGACCAACGACAACAAGAAATATGGGACAGGATGGAAGAATACCAGGGAAGGATATTTTACAATCATATAAAAAAACCCTAGAGATAACAACATATGTCCATCAATTTATTATATTAATATACTCATGCACACAGAGTATCCATCTTTTACACAAGGTTGTATCATATATTTTACTATATGGATGGAGTTTAAAATAGGGGTTAGTATTTATGTTGTATTTGGGATTTATTTAGTGGTTGAGGTTAGGGTCAGCATTATGGGTTATGGTCCATATAATTTATGCTTGAAACTCATGGTACATAAATGTGTTCATGAACCAAAGTGAGAATTATTATGAGGGAACTTGAGTTTTTTTACAAAAAGTTATGATATCATCCTATCTCTTCGTTTGTTAATGGGTATTCCTTAGATAAATTTTCATCATTCACAAAGGAAAAATAGGAATTGAGAATTATTGCACATGAATCCATGCAAAGGGATGAGTGTATATAGTTTCCATGTTAATGAGTTGTTCCAGTTTTAATTGCTGGAGAAAACTATGTGGGAAACAACAATTATGAACAACTTGCACAATTAAACTCTCAAATTGAAACTAAACATATAGCAATTCAAACCAACAATAAAATGCAACACCTTGAATTAAGTTGATCCTATGTGTAAAAGGGGTTGGTTATTCACATTTATGGTACATCTTGGTCTTATGGGTATAAGGGTTGCCTTAGATTCTTATTGTGACCCCCTTTGATTGACTTATGGTCCTTTATATTCTACTTGGTCCTACCACTCTTATTTTGTATACCTTTAGTATCATGATTTTTATTATTCAAAATGACTCATTTTCTGTATATTTTGGGTGTAATTCCTCCACAAATTTTAGGGAATAATTCCTTATCGAATTTTAGGGCATAATTCCTCAACAAATTTTAGGGCATTCCACAAATTTTACGGCATAAGCACCAGTCACAGTTTCAATTGCAACTTGTTTTCTCTTCATGGATGCCATGTTCTATTATTCTTGCCCTATTCTCTTCATGCCTTTCCTGTTGAAACCCCTCCATTGAAGCATTAGAGAATGGACCATCAAATACAACATGTACAAAATTCCAGGTATTAATATATATGATATGTTATTCTAACTAAAGACATTGAAATAGGATTTTATTTAAGTGTTGATTTTGGTCTCTCCTACATGGAATATGCTACACAAATTCATCAAACATTGTTATTGGCATAGTCTTAGAAAGGTTGTCTTCCAACTTTTCCTTGTGGGTAAAAGGGTTTTCTTCCCACCTAGTCTCACAAGTATTAAACTTCTTGAATTAGTCTCACAATAATCAAACCAAATAGACTAGTTTTTTAGTTAGAGTACTAATCATGAAGGTATTTACATTATTTTTCAGTTTGTAGGTTTTGTAGGCATCATAAGTTGTATGTATGCCCTGTCTAAACAATGATCCCTTGTTAGTGGAGGAAATATTTTGATGCAACCAACAAATTTGTAGGTTAGGAGACTTTGATGGATTCCGTTTCCACATTCTCTTCAATGACCAAATTCTATGAGATGGACTATATGCAATGCATTTCCTTATGTTGTGCGTCCATTTTTCATTTTTTCAATAAGCAAAAGCTTGTCTATAGAAAGTCTCATCCATATTCACAATATCCACATAATACATATTTGTACTTTTATATGACAATTAGAAAATAGTTCTTGTACTTCCAAATAATAATAGAACCGACTCTAAATATTTGTAAGTACCACCAAATAGGTACTTGTCGGATCTATCTTCCTTGAGTGAGGAAGAAAGACTAGAAGAGTTTGAAAGCGAGACACCTATTACAAGATATAACAGGTCAAGATCAACTAGAGGTGAAAAGGTAAGGAGAAAATTTTGTAGACGCATGGAACGTTTTCTTTCTGAAGGAGGATCATGTGATTATGATAATGAGAGAATAGGTGACATTGATTTTCCCTTGAGTTATATACATATTGTCAAATGATGGATACCTAAGGAGCTACCCCAAGTGGACACGGATTTCTTCCTCAATGGGAGGATTTATCCCATTGCTCGATTGTCTTTACATGGATTGGGGTTATTTTCTATGGATGGAATAATGGTCAAGTATGGCATTGAAACTGAACTGATGGAGTATGTCGGACCAGGCTACAAATACAATGACTGGTTGTTGTTGGTCCGATATACACAAAGTATGAGGAGATACAGAGTTGCAACAAATTATATACAACTACTATACAACAATCTGAATAAAGTATCGACTATGTATATTGATGGAAGGCCAAAAGATTCCAGAAATATCCCAGGGTTTATAAATACTACACAACCTGGGACAACACATAAGCTTCCCAATTGCATATTTGAGGGGCATGAAGGAAATCATGTATTCGTTTGTGCAACAAAATCATTAGATGCAGGTGAAGTGTTGTTAATATATTACAATTTGAATCGAATAGATGTGAGGCTTGCGATTATGGGGGTAATTATCTTATACAACATTTAACTCAACCTTTGATCGATGACTTGTTACTTTTCTCTTACAACAATTGTAATTCTATGTACTTTTCATTATTAATATTTCTTTATTCTTGTATTTTGGTAGGGTGATCGTGGTCAGATGCCACAAGAAAGTAGATCTAATTTGCTAAACATCAATGCAATAGTAACCACAATTCATTATTATATTACAACTGTTAACATTTGAAATTTTGTGTGCTTATGAGCTCAATATTTCAAGATGATATCAAGCTTATTATATTGTCGCAAGGGGGTACTCAGAACACACCTGCGGCTTCTGGTCAGGTAAACGTGACTGTCATATTAACACTAAATATTTTCTTAATTAACCACATTTATTAGACATGGTTCAATTTTTGCTTTTCAATATGAATATTTCTTTCTTCCTATGTTGTGGAAGGATGACCATGGGAAGTCAAAAATGGTGTCGCATCAGGTAAATATTAGCATAATAGTACCTAATAAAATCAATGTAAGAGTAACCACAATTCATGATTATATTACAGTTGTTAACATTTCACCTTTTTTATGCTTATGAGCTCAATATTTCAAGATGATATCATGCTTATTGTATTGTGACAAGGGTGTACTCATAACACACCTGCAGATTCTGGTCAGGTAAACGTGGTTGTCATATTAACACTAAATTTTTTCTTCATTAATCATGTTTATTATACATGGTTCAATTTTTACTTTTCAACATGAATATGCCTTGCTTCTTTTATTGTGGAATGTTGACCATGGGAAGTCACCAATGGTATCACATCAGGTAAATTATAGCGTAATAGTACCTAAACATGATTAAAGTAATTATTTTTCTTATTATATGCATGTTATTTTTTTGACGTGAATTTTTGTAATGATAAAATAAATTAACTACTTTTATTGATTGATGTTTGTAGAGCACACAAAATAAAGATGACGAGGTGGTCGCCGAGGAAGATATATTTTATTCAACTAACCCAATGGAAACTGTGAAGAAGGATTTGAAAAATTCCAACTAAGAACTTCTTATATTGATTCTAATTAGACCCAGGATTGAAGAAATCAAAGAAAGAATTGATGACTTTAGGCAAACAATAGAAAAGTACGAGGTAAGTGGAATCTTTGAAAGATTTTACAAACTATGAAATATATTCATTTATGTTATTTTAGTTCTCTTTTTCTGATATTATCTAGTCAATTAAACTTTTCTTTTTATAGGATTTTTTGGAGATAACACACGTGCATCGAGTATAGGATGTAGAGGGCAGTATTGGTAGTAGTGATGATTCAACACATCGTCAATATACCGTACCAACGAGGCTATTTGATTCTCTTGACCGGCAATCCCCTTTAGGTGCTACAACCTCACTGGATGTTGGAGATCAGCAAGGCCCTTCACCCACTACTACTTCAGAGGATGTTAGAGACGAGAGTTGCAACAAATGTGAAAGTTGCTATCTTAGAGAAATACGTGTGGTTAGAAGTGTATCATTTCCCGTTACCTTCTTGGTGGAACATAACTATGTTCCAATCAAGATACTGAAGATTGTAGGTATTATTTAATTAATTCAGTGTTTTTTTTCATGTAATTCAAATCCACATACCTCGAATTATTTTTAATTAATGATCATATTGTTTTTACAGAAAATAATGTTTTTTATAAGAACCTGCATGAGGAGTTGTTGGAGATTTTTGGCCCCACCATTCGTACATAGTGGAATGGCCAAAATGACAAATTTAAAGATGATTTGATGAACCACATGGTTATCTTGTTTGGTGATACCTTCAACAAAAAAGGTGTCATCGCAACAACTAGATTAAATTTGAAATATGGCAGGGAAGATTATAGGGACAGATTTCAAATTAACCCTAAGTATGAGCATCCTTCAATGGTTCCAGAGAAGGAGTGGAAGGTGCTCATGGATTATGCAAAGGAGAAAGCATTGATAAAACAAGGAAAGACTTGGCCACTCGGTTCAAGAAGGTATAACACATATCATATTTTCAATGAAAAATGTCCATTTTTTTTTTACTTTTAAATATATTTAAGTTGCGATATAGTAACATATTTGAAACCTTTCATAGGCTCCCTGAAACCTATAAATTGACAAAGGCAAGAGTAGAAAAACATGGGCAGCACAAACTGGGCCAGGGTGTAAATCGAAAATTAAGAACATGATTTCTAAGAATCAAACAATCATTATTTGTAGCCAAAATTTTTCTAAATGTAGCGAACAAATAATTGATTTATCACAGGAAATTATCATGGTGTTATGCATTGCAGGAAAATGATTTTCAAGAGGCAGCCACTGAAGAAGACTTGAGGCTCGGCTTAAAGTATGTTTTTTAATATGTGCTGGAATGTCGAAAAAGCTTGGGGAAAACCCCAATTTCCCCATTGACACACACAGGGGTAAATAAAACCAATAAGGGGTAAATAAAACCAATATTCACATGTTAGACAGTTAAATAATATCCAGTTTATGTTCACACTGTGTATGTAAAATTGTTCCTCTTTCATGCTTTTTTGTTCGTTTTTGCAAGTAGTTTGATTTGTGAGTTTCTCTAAGGCTCCTAGATCTTGTTGTAGATCAAAATTATCACATGGTATCAGAGATGAGTGGAGTTGATTGGAGTTTCAGATCAATCTTGAGTGTTTGAGTTGCATTTTTTAGAGAAATTCCAAATAAAATTGAGTGCTTTTTGCAAGACTTTCAACAGAATTCTCACCATTAGCGCAAGCAGAAATGGAAGCAAACCACATATTTCTTACCCCCTTCAATTTATTCGAATGGAAGGTATAAATGGTTATTCAATTGATATCTAAGGGTCTCTACAGAGTTACCATGGGCACAGAAGTGGAGCCAAAATCTGTTGTAGAGAAAGCTAAGTACTTCAATAGACTTGATGAATCCTATGGATTGATATGCCTGAGTATTTCAAGAGGGCTCTTATTTCATATAGATAGTTTGACAACCCCAAATCAACTAGAATCACTCTTTGGTAAAACTGATGAATTGAGAGGACATTAGCTTGAAAACGAGCTCATAATCATGAGCCCAACGCATTTTGAAACTATCCAGGAGTTATTCACAAAGTTCAAGTCCCTGGGACTTCAGCTGAAGCAATGTGGAATTGAGAAGAAAGAATATTAGTTGATAGCCTCCATCCTTTCGAAGTTAGGCCCAAAATTTTCAATGTTTGTAAGCACCTTTCATTCCAGCAAATTGACAAGTCGAAATTGGAAAATGCCAACACTAGCCAGATTCATGGAATCCCTCACCCAGGAGCAAGACAAGCTAGTTCAAATAGGCATCATCAAAGCTAAATATCAAGCTTTGTCCATGGGTGTTTCAAATTCCTCCAAGGGAAAGCAAAAGGAAAATAATTTGAAGCATTTAGATAAGAGGAAACCTGATAAACCCAAAACCAATGATGGGGGTTTGAATCCTCCTTAGGAGAATGGAAAGAAAGGGAAAGAGAAAACCAAATGAACATATTTACACAAGGGATGGAATCCAAAGATATCATGCATGAATAAAATCATTGATCAAATGGTGCAGCTGCTGGAGAAAAATAACATCCGTGTCCTAGATGGCACAAGGAAGAAAGATGGCACCTCAAGTTCAGATAACAAATATAAATGATATCCCTTAGTAGCAGGTACTTATAATTCCTCAACCTTCATTATTGATTCAGGGGAATATAGACATATGGTTTCCACCAGAGAGCTCTTCTCCTCTATGCATTCGAATAGTGGCCTAGTAGTTTGAATGGGAGATGACTCTGAAATCCAGACCAGAGGAGTTGGTAGGATTGACTTGGAGCATGGCTATTTCAGTGATGTGCTCTATGTACTAGATTTGGCAGAAAACTTGTTTCCACTCTATCAAATGACTCATATAGGAGAATTCAAGAGAGTAACAGTTGCTCCTAAATTGGTAGAGATAGTATAAATCTCATCAAACCAAGTTGTGGCAATTGGGTATGTAGACCAGCAAGAGAGGATGTACAATTTATCGAAGTTTCTCCCTAGTTCCAATGACCAAGCGCTCCTTTCTCGTGCCAATGAGACCTCCAAACTATGGCATGAAATATTTGGACACATGAACTACATTTTTCTCCAAGCATTGCACAAAGATGAGATGGTGGAAGGGCTTCCTTCAATCAAATATTCAAATGGAGCTTGCATTGGCTGTGTAATTGGGAAGCATCCAGAGTGCAGCTATGAGAAGGGGAAGGAAAGGAGAGCTCCAAAAACTCTTGGATTGGTACGCTCAGACCTCATTGCTACTCTACCCACTCCATCCTATGGTGGATCAAGGTATGTACTCACCTCAATTTATGACAACTCGAGATTCTGCTGGGTATACTTCCTAAAATTGAAATCTGAAGTATTTGAGCAATTGAAGATTTGGGAGGCCTTAGTGGAGAATCAAAGTGGGAATAGGATAAAAATCCTTAGGACTGACAATGGGAAAGAATATTTCAATAAAAATATGCATCATCTTTGTGAGGAATGTGGCATTCAATTGCAACATTCAACTCCCTACACACCACAACAAAATGGTGTGGTAGAGAGGAAAAATAGATCTCTCAAAGAGATGGCCACATGCATGATTGAGGCAAGGGATATAAGTCCCAATATATGGGATAAGGATATCAATTGTGCTGCATATATACAAAACATGGAATTCCACAAATCATTCAAAGGAAAAACTCCCTACGAGGCATGGTTTGGCCATAAACCAAATGTCTCAAATTTCAGAATTTTGGAGCATGGACTCGAATTCCATAAGAAAAAAGGAAGGATTTGCAGACACAAAGCAAGGAATTTATCATGGTTGGTTATGATGAGGAAATAAATGTTTATAATCTCTTTGACATATCTACAGTCAAGACTTTCATTGAGAAGAGTGTGGAATTCGAAGAGGAACCAATACCATATTTTGAGCTTGCACCGAGGGAATGCTCTTCTTCCCAACACCAAGATGAAGTAAGTAATGATTCAAGATTTGTATTTTATGATAATTATGATAATGATATGGCTGTAGATGACATTCATTTATATGAATCACCATCAATGCCCAAATTGGTAGGCAATCCCCTAGATCCTAGGAAGACAATATCTCAAATTCACAATGCTTCCCATGCAAGTGAAAGTTCTCTTGCTGAGCACTATTATATGATTATTGGATCTGATCCACAGTCATATCAGGAATATTGTCATGATCCAATGTGGAAATCAGCAATGGAAGATGAATTCAATTCTCTCCAAGAGAATGAAACACGGGAATTGGTTCCCCTTCTTCCCAAGAGGAAGCTTGTGAAATGCAAGTGGGTATTTCGAACCAAAATTGATGCATATGGTTCAGATATTAAGTGCAAGGCCATATTGGTTTCTAAGGGCTAATATCAATTCCAAGGTGTGTACTACACCGAAACCTTTGCACCCGTTGCAAAGATGGATTCAATAAGACTAGTTCTAGTGATTGCAGCTAGTAAAGGTTGGCAAGTGCACCATATGGATGTCAAGAGTGAATTATTACATGGTGAAATAGAGGAGAATATATACATGAATCAACCTGAATGTTTCCAAGAGGTTCCTTCACTTGTTTTCAGGTTGAAGAAATCATTTTATGGACTCAAGCAAGCCCCCAGGGCTTCGTATGCAAAAATGGATAGTTTCTTGCTCTCAATTGGTTTCATTCGATGAAAATATGATCCAAATGTGTATTTGAAGAAAAATGGTGTTGTATCATAGGTTATTGTATTTTATTTAGATGACCTCTTAATTAAAGGGAGCTGCAAAAACCAAATTGGATCAATCAAGGAATCCCTACACAATGAGTTTGCAATGACAAATCTAGGATTGCTAAAACAATTTCTAGGATTGGAAATTGAGAAATAAGAAAGAGGCATCATGCTAAGTCAATATAAGTATGCTTTAGACCTGCTAATAAATTTCAAGATGGATGATTTTAAGGCATCCAAGTTCCCTTTTCTTTCTGGCATAAAACTAGGTGAATTTGGTGATTCTCCTTTGGTAGATTGTACATTGTACATGCAGCTAGTTGGTAGTTTGTTGTACCTTACACATACCAAACCTGATTTGTCTTATGTTTTAAGTGATGTAGCAAGGTGTATGCACCAGACACATGAGCTCCATTGGAATTCAGCCAAAAATATCCTCCAATATTTTCAAGGAACAAAGAATTTTGGGGTACACTATGCAGCTAATTCTTCACTTCAACTAGATGGATTTTCTTATTCGTTTTGGGCTGGAGATCCCACTAACATAAAGTACACATAAGGTTTTGTTTTAATGCTTGATGAAGTTCCTATTTTCTGTTCTAGTAAGAAACAACACACAATTTCTCTTTCTTTAGGAGAGGCCGAGTACAGTGCAGCAGTGAATACAGATACACAGTGTGTTTGGTTGCAAGGAATTATTCAAAAGTTTGGTGTTGCAATTGATTCTCATACCAATATTTGGGTGGAAAATAAAAGTGCCATCAATATATCTACTGATCCAGTTCAGAGGAAGAGAACAAATCACATAGAGATCCATATGCACTACATCCGTGGATTAGTGCATGACAGAGTGATTTCCTTGTAGTATTGCCCATCCACCAAGCAAACTGCTAACATATTCACTAAGAGTTTTACTTAGAAGAACTTCACTCACTTGAGATATTTACTTGAATTGAGTGATGGATGGTGATTGATGCTATTTTTACATATTTTCAGCCACATGTCCATTTTAAAGGGAAGCTTTTATCCCATGAGGTTTTCCTTCTTTTCCTCAATTTACATGGACAAATAACAATTTATGTTTGTATTGAGGTGACTTGAGCCTTTGTTGCCAAGGCCTCCCATAAAATTTTCATGAGTTGTACTAATTTATGGTTAAGGGGGAGGTGTTAGAATAGTAATCCACCACTTAGTACCTTAGTCTAGAGCCTTAGCCAATTTTAATTGCATTTATGCATCAATATGCTATAGTTTGGACTTAGGGAAGTTAATCCACCATAAAAAAACAGTTAATTTGATGATTTCACACCTACAGGAGCACTCCAGATCAATAAAAATCCACATGTGTTCCCTCACTAATGATAGGTGCGCTCCATTCCATGAATTGGGGAATTGTGGTTGACTAGGAGCGCTAGGGGTGATTTTAGCCCAAATCTTGGACTGTTGGAGCATTAATTTCCCACCTTGAGCCTCCCACTCACATTATTTTGCATGCCCATGCATGCCAAGGAGTAATTATTTCTATAGCACACCTCATCGATGTCCACACCACCATTCGTGACCATTTTTGCTGAGTTGGAGCGATTTTGGCCCACCTAGGGGAGATTGAGGCCAATTTGGCCAATTTCACATGTACACTCTGATTTAGCTTCCAAAGCCTCTCAAACTGAACCAGATGTAATATATACCTGTTCTTAACATATTCACATGTTATACAGTCAAATGATATCCAATTTATGTTCATATTGTGTATGTTAAATTGTTCCTCTTTCATGCTTTTTTGCTGGTTTTTGCAAGTAATTCGATTTGTGAGTTTCTATAAGGATCCTAGATCTTGTTGTAGATCAAAATTCTCACACTTGTAGTGTGGATTTATCCACTACCACGTGCAAAATAACCTACCTTAGATCAACCATATCATAGGGTAGAGTTCATGATGGGAAGGATCTCTCAACTTCGACTTGAAACAATAAACGATAACAACAATAACAATATTTTTTATTTTTCAGATATATTCTACTAACTAATAAAAACAAAAGAAATCATACCTTTCTGTAATGTGGGCCACTATAGCCATCCAAGGAAATAGTCTGTCAACTCCACGGTTGGGTTCTCCAGCCATCTCCATTAATGGTTGTCAAATAGTGGAATGGATCCAAATGGGTATGGAGCAATATCAACATACACCATGGGAAGGATTCGGATGAAATATGGAAATAATGGTGAAAGGTAATGTCAGGAAATGTAATCCAACAATGTAGGAATTAAGGAATGTAATGTTTGTGGGGATACCTTCACAACGTATTTATAGGATGATCCAAGGTTTTTTAACCAATGGTATTTTATTGTGCATCGTATTTGTCCATGGTTTTTGACCCATTCTCATTTTAGGGTTTTTTGGTCCTTTTTAGAGAGAGTGGGGATAAGTCACAATAAATGCTCAACTTCCCTTCATTTATGGGGGAAGGAATAATAATGTTTTGGATAATATTTGGTATATTTTTAATTGTGAAGGTCAAAATGGAGGAAATAATGGTGGGAATATGATGTATAATTATGGTTTGGACCATGGAGAGTTAGGTGAAAAAAATTTGGCGTTAACATATTGCACCCTGATGTGTGAGGGAAGGAGCTCATCGTATGGCCAATAGACATCATAGGATCAAGGGAGAAATGGTGACAAAGGTGGAGAGAATGGAGAGTACAATGGAGGAGTGGAGTTTCCTCATTCGAATTGCAGTGGCTTTTGGTTTGTATTTCTTCTCAAAAATGGATGAGGTACATATAATCTCATACATGTATATGGACGAGGTGAGCATACCCATTCCCGTAACAATGTCTCAAAATAAAAATGGGGACCAAGTCTCAATCAATGGGAGTCGATCAATACATATATACAACTAATAGTACATCATGGTGGCCTCAGTGGGAGGATGAATACATAAACTAGTCTGAAGAACTGGTACATAGGAACAATGGCATTCTCATGGAACGCAATATCATAACAACTGATGCATTGCTGGATCTAGAGGTGTACATAACTGAATGGACTCAATGAATGAGAGTAAGAATAGTTGTGGTACAATGAGTGGCATCAAGTACTATAGATATACAAAAGCATGACACTAAGGGGGCTCCCAAAAATTGTCGCCAATGCAGCCCAGAAATCACAAGGGAAATGAAACTATATGACAGTTCAATAGTCACAAAGGATACATAGATGACAGTTCAAGCAAAATCAAACTTTGCTATAAAGGAATATTTGAGTAC
>LPNX010590473.1:198098-226733 GCA_001517045.1 Pseudotsuga menziesii | reverse complement strand
TATATATATATATATAATTAATAATGACTTTACAAAAATACATGACTATTAATGAAAGGGTATTCCGCCAAAAAATAAATAACGGACCATCAATTGTAATTCATCACTTCTATCAATTTATTCATATTTTATTATCTATAGATATGTGGGTTATTTCAAAAATTTCAGGTTCATTTCGAGTTAATTGAGAACGTCCAACTATGGATGTTACACTTTTGTTCAGAGTATGACAATAGGGATGACCTGGAAGTAGATGATACTGACTCATGGGGAGGGGAAAATAGTTGTGAAACTAGGAAAAAGACTGCAATGGGAGATACTAGGGGAAGTAACTGGACTAGTCATATCCAAGGGATCCAAGGGAGACTCATTGCAGAGTACTCTGAACAAAGGAGACCCAATGGGGGGAAGCTGCCATAATGGAGACTATATGTAATATGTGTGGGTGTCTAGAGACATCATTTGGCCCTTCTTCATAGTTTAAGGAGCTTGAAGAAGGGATAGAAGTATGCTCAATATGGCACTATCTTGTGGATTTTTGTCGAGCTAGAGACAGTAAATGCTCGATGGTGTTTTCGTGTTTAGAGAGTCTGAACATGGGAAGAAGAATCCAATGACGTGTTTTTTTTGTACAGTAGTCTCCTAAGCCCGAAAAAGGATAAAATTGTACAGAGGAGAGCTCTCCCAGCCAAAAGGGGCAGAGAGACTTATTTTCTATAGGTAGTCCAACCAGACCAAAAAAGGTTAAATCTATATTGATTGGAAGGTTATTCAAATACTTTTATGACCATGAACGAAACCAAGTTTGCTCGATGATCTTTTATTTATGAGAGAGATGGAAAAGAGATTAAATACAACCCATGAATGAGATTTTTCGTAAGTTACAGTTCCAATTTCTAACAAAGCATAAAAGGACACAAAGGGAAACGTTACTAGATGGAAGGTGCTAAGGTGATCCTTTTCTTTAAATAGTCTACGTAGTCCAAAAAAGGAGATAAATGAGGCCACATAGATGCCCTTTTAAAAAAATTAAAGAGAGTGAAAGGAAGCAAGCGTGCTCAAAAATCTTTTCATTCTTTTATGAGTCAGAAAATATCTTAACAGAAACTATGTAATGGTCATTCAAGCAAGGAGGAAGTGTTCGATGTACTAAAAATGGTAATGTTCTTAACATGGCTAATATGAATAGCAATGGAACACTAGTGGTTCCTCCTTGTGGGACGGTGGATGGTAGTCAAATAAGGCCAAGTTTGTAGTATGGATGGAGCGGGTGGCTCGTGAACATCTCAATACGTGCATGGTTTGATTTCCATGGTGGCACACAAATTGAGGAGACTCCAAGAAATGGCCCATAAAAAAAGTAGGGAGGGAGGCAGTCTAGTAGGTCATTTCTTCACCCGGGAGCTTTTTGCATAGTGGCGGCAGCTTCCTATCCTCATAGAGGATGATCCATACATGAGCATGGACTATTGGGGAGATCTAGAGCTGCCTCGACCTCCAGGACAAGCTTGGGGACCTAATGGTAAGTATACATGACTCTTTGGGGTTTCGGTCATATATAGTTTACTAGCATAGCGGTAGCTAGATCATGTGTGTGGTAGACATTGACGACATACTGTGTACATGTGCAGACGTGGGACCACACCTTCCAGCGGTACCAGTGGCGCAAGGGCAGGGTGGAGGGTTAGATCCACCTGCTCATGGGTAGAGGAGGTAACGGAGTAAGACATTGGACTCACTATGACTGGATGTGGAGCGGCTATTGGAGGGGGTCATCGACTCGTGGTAAAAACAATGTAAAGCAAGAAAGAAAAACTATGATACAAGGGTATGCATAGTGGCCAAATTAAGCATATAATATCTTGAGGTAGATCCCATTGCAGGTATTCTTCAAGAGGTGATCGTCACACTCAGGAAGGATGTATGCCCCCTTGTCGAGACATTGATGGATGAAATAAGGGTCGTACCACATGGATTCAAACTTCCCTTTCCCAGTATTATCATGGGCTTGGTCGTAAATGAGGATGAGGTCCCCCTCGCTAAAGGTGTGTGGGTGGATGTGGGATTCATAATCGGACTTCAACCAGGTCTTAGTCACTTCTATCATTTGGAGAGCAGCATGACAGTCCTCATCGGTTTTTTAAGCATAACTAGGTGTTTCTCTAATGGTGAAGTATCAAGTAGAAGTTTGATGGCAAGGCAGAGTGACAAAATTTGGCATTCAATGGGAAGAACTGATTCCACCCCGTGGACTAAGTGAAATGGGGTAAAACAGGTGTCAATTTCAAGGATCTCTTCGTCATCATGAAAGTGGTGCTGGGATATATCAAGGGGATATTCTGCGGTCAAGGAGGGAGGAGGACAACTGGAAGTAGAGAATGTATAAATGGCACTATTGATGTCCAAGGAAGAGGCCGGAGGGTAGATATCCTCAAGGACAGTGATTTCAGATTCACGGGAGTGCTTGTGAAAGTCATTGAGGAGTAACCGGTACTCAAGAAAATTTGGGCAATGGTGGGAATAATGAACATATAAGCCACAAACTACACATGGATGGTTGCTGCAGAGAATTTGTTCTTAACTATAGGTATGTCTGGTACATTTATAATTGGGGCGTCATTGGTCTCGACTACAGTTCACATGTGAGTGCGAAGAATAGGAAAATAGGGACAATTTTGTGTCACATGGCCTTGGACATCGCATAAAGCGTAGGAGGAGGACGTGGTTCTTTCATTGCTTTGGCAATATTTCCCCCAGTCTTCTTGAGAGGAGGGGGTGTAGGAGTAGAGACAGAAGCAGTAATTTTTGTACCAGGGGTGGATGCAAAATCATCTCAATAGGTTGTACATGAGTCAGCATGACTTGTGGAATCAGGGGAAGGATGGGTGGATCAAGGTACCAAATGGGAATACCCAAAGTGAAGCCTTGAAGGTTGAGAGTAGCGATGACTGGCTTACTCACATTACCATATGGTGGAAAAAGGAATGGGTTCGTCTGTATGGGGAGTGAAACCCAATAATTCCCCAAGGGTTGTGATTGAGGTTGCGAGGAGGTCGAAACGTTACCAGACGTGATAGTGCACAAATATAATATGCCAGTCGGTGAAGGAGTAGCTGGTAAGGAAAAAAAGGTGTTCATCAAAGGATTGTTGGAAAATAATCCTGGGCCAACAGCAGACAAGCCAAGGTATGGAAGTGCTTTCTATGGTAGTGTAGAAAGCAGGGAGGATGTGTTACGAAGTGGCCGAACCCTTAGGATCATAATATGTCAGTTGGTTGATGGTCATGATATTCCCATCATGGGGGGACATTAAGAGTCGAAAGATGGTATATGAAACGGGTTGCATTGCATAAATATAACTACATCCAAGGAGGAGGTTGTAAACAGGTTGGGCATTGACAACCTCAATGCTAATCAACACAGTTTCCTCGGATAAATAAACGAGGACATTAGTGAGAAATCCCTATGCTTGAGAAGCTCGACCATCGTAGGCACGAAGGGAAGTTGTGGAAGTTTGAAGGGTTGGGGATCCAAGTTTCTTCCAAACAAGCATTGACATTACATAGATGGATGCTACCTCATCAATGAATGACTAAATTCTGAATCGTGACCGAAACCTGTAAGGCGACGGATGATGGCATCTGGGGTTCTCCTTGATCCAAGTTGAAAGTGATCAACCTGGAATCAGAGGGATCGATGACACCTAACATGAATAGAAAATATTTGTGTTGTGAAGGGAAAGTCTTAAGGACTTCCAAATCATACATGGCCGAGGGAGACTGGGCCAAGTCATCGACAATACTATAGTTAAAAGTGGCTCTAGCAGTGGGGTTATTTACGATGTGACACAAAGGGAACCACGAGACTTTGGTGGTCCCATCCGTGGGAGGTCTTGGAAAATTCAAAGCCATATCGAGAGCAGTGGAGGTAGATGTCCCCGATGGATTAACGGTTTCTGTGGTGGATTCATATTGGTTTTATCGAGTCTGTAGGTTGACATCGGACGATAGCGTCATAAGTTGATGGACACTAGGATCAATGGGTGGAGCTGCATAAGTGGTTGAAATTTTTTGTGGTGTCAAGGGTTGGGTTGCAACCATCCCTTGGCTTGGTAAGGGTTTCTGCAGCACCATAGGTGGACGAACTTGGGGTGCTGGATTTTTTGGTGCTAGAGCGGCCGTTTTTGGGTCACGTTGGGTATCAGTTTGTATTAAATGGAGAAATCCATTCATGTGGGGACAATGATGTGTGTAATGGTCGTAAGTGTTACAAATGGCTCACAGATGGTTAGTCCACAATTGAGGGTTCTTCCCAAGTCTAGGGGGATGTTGGGGATTCTATGCAAGGGGATTTGTTCTATTGTTGTTCGGAGGGTTGGGTTGTTGGACACCTCCTTGATTTTGGTTGTTTCCCCAATTCATACCCCTATGTCATCTTCCCTGCCCTTGTTAGTTATTGGGGGCAGTTTTATTACGGGGGTTTTGTTGAGCGTAGACCTGTCCTTGGGGAAGAGGGGGAGTCGGAGTCAGAGTAGGTGTAGGTTGCACAGGTGGTGGGTAGTAGGTAGGAGAAGCTGGAGGGGCTGCAAATCCTACCATTTGGTCAATACATGTGGGTGCCAAGAAATTCATTCTGTGAATGTGAGGAACTAGTGCGGGAAATGCATGGGAAGGTGTGGCTCTTAACTAATCCATTATGTGTTAAACGTTAGGGACATAACTAGATTGGGAAACACTAGGAGGTTACTAGAATGAGGTGGAATCAAAGGAGAGGTCGTGTAAAGGTGTGGATGTTGGGTAATAGAGCCAGTGACTCCATTGGCAGCATGGGATGCCCCAAGTGTATCTCAACATGAGGAGCTAGTGCGGGGAGAATCGGGTATAATGGTGTACAGATAACCCAATTGGGCATAGATGAGATCAAATTGTTGTTCTTTGAGGATGGCTACATCCTTAGTTTGTGGGCACTCAAATGCAACATCCTTGGTGAGGGGGGGGAGTAAGGTTTTGAGAAACCAATCCAGGAAAATCCTATCATCTAAATGGATCTTACACAAGCTATGGTGATGACGCCATTCATAGATATGGTCCGTGATGTGGGTGGTTGTGTTGTGTGTGTAGGATAATAATATTTCCATGCCCTCATCAAAACAGATGGGTAACTGGATTTACTGGAGGAACATCGAGGCGAACAAGGAAATGTATGGATAGGTGGCATGAGGTAGTTCAATATACCACTTAGTTGCACACTTGTGAGTGTGTGCTAAAATAAACGCAATCGGATAGAATCATCCATTGTGTTGTTAGATTAACACCATAAGTGGAATGACATAATGTGGTTATGGGGGTGTTTTCTTGCCTTCCCTTCAAACTTAGGAATTTCAGGTGGAAGTTTGGTAGGCATGAGAGGCCATAATGGGTTATGACGAATGGGATCATTGTTTAACCATGCTAAATGAGGTAGGTTGAGACTAGCCATGAATGACACACTAGGACCTGAACTGGATCGGGAAGGGTCGGCTATGGTGTCAGTGCCAACATGTATGTAGTTCTCGTGGGTGAATGTGGGTGGGTAAGGCTGACTTCCAAGAATAGGAGTAGAAACTGGAATGGTAGGAATGGAAAAAATGGTACTAGAAGGGCCAATTACCCCATACATGAATGGTGGTATGGTAGGAACCGTAGTGGCTAGAGTGGGGCCACCACTAGTGGGTAGTGTACCAGCAGTAGTGTGTGCGGTGGAAAGGGGTCCACTAGGATCAGGACCTGTAGGTATGGTAGAAGGGATACCTAGAATGATGGGTGGAACTGACACAAATACACTACCAATCATCCCCCCTGAAAGGGGTTGGGAGGTACACCAACCATGGGGCTAGATGGATCAGTGAACAAGGTAGGTTTGGATTAATAGGAATCTAAATCATACTCAAATGCAGTATATGACTCTGAAGGTGGTGAACAATTTCGAATATGGATTTGACGATGACGGTTCAAAGAACCGAACAAAGGGGTATTCCCCCTAATCCTATCCAAGTAGCATGGTGGAGAAATGATGACGTGATGGTGTGTTATGTAGGCGTAAGAGTGTCAAACACAAGCTCAAAAACCCAACTACAGCTAAGTGTGTAGAAGGAGAGCGTAAAAATGGTGGCTCACGGGCCAAAAGCAAGCTCTAAAACCAAACTACAACAACCTTTTATAGTAGGAGAGTCTACAACAAAGTAACCAGAAAGACAACAAACAACACTACCTAGAAATAAAATGACACACTAACCTATGGGGTATAAGTGCAAGCAAACTCCTAGATACAAGTTGGAAGCCCCTCACAAATCGTATCCTCTGCAGGGTGGTGAAATCCTAGTTAAACAATACAAAATGGAAGAACAATATGCTAAGAGAATTCCACTACCGAGAGGGACCTCAAGTACAAGGTCCCTAGAAAAAATGGAAACTAGGCTACCTCTTTCATGACACGTCCAGAGTGATTTCCCTGCACTTCAGCCCTTTGGTCCTCAACACCCGATACCCCGGCATGCACGAGAAGGACTATGAAGGGTTAGCCTTCGGTGCAAAATGGAGTGCGGTATTCCACTCTGACTTTCGAAACCCCTTCATTGTGGCTTACTCCCACAAAGTGGGGAGGCCTCCGACAGACTGTTCATGACCGTATCAACAAGTACAAGAGGATTTTGGTTCCCTAATGGAAAAAAACCATGTCTCAAATGTAAGTGACAAAGGGGTGTTATTTGGATGCCTATACCCAATGTCCTAACTCACCAACAATATTTTTTTGGTCCTTAAATGAGGTTACAATGTTGGTTGAGTTAAGTTAATTTTTTAGGCTAGCTTGGGGTCATGAACCAAGCGTTTTACTTTAGGGTGCGAGATGTGTGCATGTGATGTGCATAAAACCTAGTGATCTCACGGCCAAGACGCAAATCCCAATAAATAACAGTAAATGACAGTAAATATCATGCAAAATAATTGTTTCTTCCATAAAAATAAAAAGTACACAAGTAAATGAGCACATAAGGAACTTATCAAGTTGTAGGAAACACACAAGGGGTCTCAAATACCAAGATCGAATAAGGGGGCTTACATACAAGATGAATAGGACCACAAAACACACCATGGGGCTGTAATGGATCAAATATAGACAAAAATAGTTCAGGAAGGGGTAGAACACAGATAGGGGGTCTGGAACAAGGATCTCAAACATCGAAAAGGACTAAAAAACTACATGCCACACCTGTCAATAGAACGGATGCGATCGACGTCACACAAAAATGTCAAAAATTCACAATCTAGACAGAAAATCAGTGGACAGACTCAGGTCACACAAAACAGAGGTTTATGTGTGACAGGTCGCACAAAACGGGGTCGCTCTGGGAGTCGATACAAGTGCGATCTGGTGTTATAGTCAATGTCACACTTATCATGGTAGAAGGCACGACCTAGGTCATGCTTATCAGGCAAAAAGGTGCGCCCTGGTCACATCTTTCTGTCGAATAAGTGAGATCCGAACGTAAGTGAGGATTTTCGAAGAAAATACTGCCAATTTGGGTTGGGCGGCAGGGGCTGAGGAAATACTGGCTCGAACCTTTCACAGGGGGGTCATATATGTGATGGTTGAAGGAACCTAAGTATAACAAACCAATAGAAACACCTACAAAAACAAATATTCAAAAGGATCGACCGAGTGGAGTCACCAAAACTGTAGTGTGGATTTCTCCACTACCACATGCAAAAGAAACTACCCTTAGATCAACCAGATCATAGGGTAGATTTCATGATGCGAAGCATATCTCAACTTCAACTTGAAACAATAAACAATAATGAAAATAAAAATAAATTTTATTTTCTAGATATATTCCATTAACTAATAAAAATAAAAGCAATCATACCTTTTTATAACGTGGGCCATTGTAGTTGTCCGAGGAAATGGTCCACCAAATCCATGGTCTAGTTCTTCAGTCGTCTCCACTAATGGTTTTTAAATAGGGGAAATGGATCCAAATGGGTATGGAGCAATCTCAACATACACCGTGGGAAGGATATCGCAAAATATGGGAATAATGGCGAAAGGTAATGTCACATAATGTAATCCAATAGTGTAAGAATTAAGGAATGTAATGTTCGTGGGGAGACCTTCATAATGTATTTATAGGATGATCCAACGTTTTTTGACTCATGGTAATGACCCATAGTATTTTATTGTGCATGGTATTTTTCTATGGTTTTTGACCCATTCTCATTTTAGGGTTTTTTGGTCCCTTTTGGAGAGAGTTGGGATAAGTCACAATAAATGCTCAACTTCCCTTCATTTATGGGGGAAGGAATAATAAATTTTTGGACCATATTTGGTGTATTTTTAATTGTGAAGGTCAAAATGGAGGAAATAATGGTGGGAATATGATGTATAGTTATGGTTTGGACCATGGAGAGCTAGGTGAACAATTTTTGGTGTTAACACAACTCTTATGGTTTCATGATTTATTTATTCTTGGTCCTTTTAATAGGCATTCAAATATAGTCTATGAGTGATAGTGATCGATATATTTTTGTATTAGGACCATTTTCCTCATGTTGTCTTTTGATATGAGATTCCAAATTCTCTTGGACACTAAGGCTTTGTTTAATATAGTTAGATCCTTTAATCCCCATTCAATAGCTTCCTTAGGTATGTTAGTAACTACCATCAGGATAAATGAAAGCTTATTTATCTTGATTGTCTCTCCATAAAAATTCATAACATAATCAACAAATATTGTTCAACACTCCTTTTGATTAGTGTACTAAAAGGAGCTAATAATTGGAAATTTCCTCAAGAATAACTATGGCAAGTGTTAAATGAACTCTCCAATATATCCACCGGAGGCACTAGAAATGAAAGCAACGTTCAATTTTACTAAGAATCCAATTCCAATCTTGAGTACTGTAACCTAGTGGATTTAGAATGAAGGAAAGGTACTTCAATCCTAAACCTAGATCTTCACTTTGAAAGGAGATCAATCTTTGAATTCTCACTGTCCACTCCTTGCACAATCGATGAAACTCATAGATTATTTATATAGATTATTTTTCATCCCAGACGCACTATAATTAAGGATTAGGATATCACTAGATTATTTTGCTTTCTTAAAACCATGAGCAAATAGTAAGACGTCGTCCTTGAAAAAAATATGTGAAACATATTCTAATCCTCCATCTTGAATGTTGATAATTTTCCCATCTCTTTTTGATGCAGCAATGGATTGGCTAAGGCATTTTGTGACCAATAGGAAGAGACAAGGGAAAGTGGGAAACCTTGATAGAGCCCCTACAAGATATGAAGGAGGAGGAGGTTGACCAAATGATTAACACGGAGAAGGAGACATTTTGGATCATATGGAAACCAATATTAGTTAAAAGTAACCTTAAATAAATCCAACAAGTGTGATCATAAGCTTTAGAGATGTTGTTATTCATTACAATGATAGATTTCTCCTTTATCTTAATGTAGTGTATTACCTCTTGCACTATTCCAACTATTTTATGCATGAATCTTTATCCGAGAAAAACAAACTGCTTGGTGGAGATGACATTGGACAAGAAAATTTTGAGCCTCATTTCCAAGACTTTGGATATGATATTTGTATGTACCTTCTCAGTGAAATCAAAGTAAAAGGAAACTTGGAATGAACCTTCTTAAAAAATGATCACCCTTTGCCACATGTTGACTTTTGAGATGAGATTCCAAATTCTCTTGGACACCAAGGCTTTGTTGAATATAGTTAGATCCTTTAATCCCCATCCAATAGATTCCTTGGGTCTATTAGTAACTATCACCAAGATAAATGAAATCTTATTTTATATTGATTGCCTCTCCATAAAAATTCACAACATAATCAACAAATCTTGTTCAACACTCCTTTTGGTTAGTGTACTAAAAGGAGCTAATAATTGGAAATTTCCTCAAGAATAAATATGACAACTGTTAAATGAACTCCCCAATACATCCACCAAAGGCACTAGAAATGAATGTGGCATTCGACTGTACTAATAATCCAATTCCAATCTTGAGTACTGCAACCTAGTGGATTTAGAATGAAGCCAAGGCACTTCAGCCCTGAGCCTTGATCTTCACTTTTAAAGGAGAACAATATTTGAAGTCTCGCAGTCAACTCCTTGCACAATTCGATGAAACTCATAGAGGATTTATATAGATTAATTTTTATCCCAGACGCACTGTAATTAAGGATTAGGATATCACTAAATGCTTTTGCTTACTTAAAATCATGAGCAAATACTAAGACGTCGTCCTTGAAAAAAATATGTGAAGCATATTCTAATCCTCCCTCTTGAATGTTGATAATGTTCCCATCTCTTTTTGATGCAACAATGGATAGACTAAGGCCTTTTGTGACCAATAGGAGTAGACAAGGGGAAAGTGGGAAACCTTGATAGAGCCCCTACAAGATCTGAAGAAGGAGGAGGTTGACCAATTGATCAACACGGTGAAGGAGACAGATTGGATCATATGGAAATCAATGTTAGTTAAAAGTAACCTTAAATAAATCCAACAAGTGCGATCCTAAGCTTTAGAGATGTTGTTCTTCATTACAATGGTAGATTGCTTCTTTCTCTTAATGGAGTGTAGTACCTCTTGCACTATTCCAACTGTTTTATGTATGAATCTTCCTATGAGAAAGACAAACTTCTTGGTTGAGATGACATTGGACAAGAAACTTTTGAGCCTCATTTCCAAGACTTAGGATATGAAATTGGTTATATCAGCTCATGTTCACTCTTGGTAGAGTTCTTAAAGATTCCAATTTTTAGATTAGATGTTTCTTATGGTGGTGTATTTTTTTAAATACTCATAAAGCATCGCTACAGCGACGGAAAGGACCTGGTAATTCATTATCCCATCAATGATAATTTGCCTCTATAGCGATGAAACACCATTTCTTGTATAGCATCTTCGTCGGTATGTGCATGGTGTTTCGTCGCTATAGTGACACCTAACCATCGATTGTATAGCATCTTTGTCAGTATGTGCATGGTGTTTCACCACTACAGCAACACCTAACCATCGCTTGCATAGAATCTTCGTCAGTTGTGCATGAAGAGTTGTTTCTCTAGGAACGATTGTTCGTCACTATAGCGACGAATATTTGTCAAGATAGTGACAAATATCTGTCGCTATAGCAACGTAAGTTGACTTGTAAGCATCGTCCATGCACGCCAAGTGGCATCTCTTTCATGTCGTCATAGCGACGAATGATTCAATGTATGGCTATAGAGACGAAAATGTTTCCATGAAAATATGGGATCATGATCCTCGCTATAGCAACACAAAAGTGTTGCAATAACAATGATTTGTCGTGGGAGAAATGTGCAGATGTACTAGTGTCAAGTCCTGAATTTCTTGGAACTTGCAAAAAAATTTGTCTTAGTTCTTCATGTCTCTAGGAGAGAATCATACATAGTACAAGGATACATCCAAGGATGCCATTGTCATCGGTCTGCATGTTGTTGAATGCACTAGATCCAATATCCCCTTGGATCTACTATCATCTCTCAGAAAATATCCTCTGGAATTCTTGCCAATTGTATAACCCTTCATGTTCTAATTGAAGCTTTTGGAATACTTGAAGTACTCTTTGCAGTCTTCATCAAATATGTCTTCTTTTCTTCTGAGGTGGAATCTCTTCAACAGTATGTTTCCCTTTTGTCCTCTTCTTTTGAGGACAATGATATAAAAAGTGACCAATTGTATGACACTTGAAACATGTTACTTTTGAAATACCATTTTGATCTTTAACTAGGGCCAATTCTTCACTTTTATTTGTCTTTTGTTCTTGGACTATCATGTGCTTGTAATCGATATTGTTTACTAACCAAGTATCACTATTATTTGTAATAGTTTCATTAAAATAGGAGACAAAAGAATATTGGAGTTCATCTACAATCTCAACATCATTCAATTTGTCTTATATTTTGAGACTTGTCACCATCTTGACAAAATTTTGAAATCTGAACCAAAAACCCTAATCTAACAAAAATTAGGTAAAAAATGAAATTTGACAAAACTAAAATCTAGCTCCACTGAAAGATGCGCCCTACTTTTTTGGCCCTAGTTTTCATCCCTACTTTTTAGTCCTATTTTTTTGGACCTGTTTTTTCTAACCTTCTTTTTCAGCCCTATTTTTTCGAACGCTAATTTTTTGGGCCTATTTTTTAGGGCCCTACTTTTTAAGAACTCCACAGCTAAATGTTCCCTAATAAGGAAAGATTAATAACACTAATTTCAATTCCAATCTATGATCAGAAGTGTCCAAACTTAGAAGCCCTAGTTTCCATATTAGGGTAGCAACAGTCTCTAGCAATGGCATCTATCCATAATTGCTCTAATATGAATTTTAATCCAATTTTCAATCCTTGATAATTATTTATATTGATTCTTCAAACAAATTTTGCATCCCACAATTTCATTGCACAATCAATATTCACTTGCAGTGGAAATAAAACAAGGGTCACTAAAAGATAACCATGCACAAGAGACACAAAGATTTTACTCTAAGAAACCCAAATGGGAGAAAACACAATAAACTTTTCTTAGAAGAAATCAATTCAATTCAAGTACAATTCCAAACATAAAGTTGATCCCTAGTACAAGAGAGTTTCACCCTCCTTCACAAGAAACCCTAGCAAGGGTGTATAATCTTCCAAGAGAGATAAGAGAATAAGAGAACCCCAAAACTATGCTTCTTTCCTTTGTTAGGCCTTCCTTGGAGGTGCACACTTGTGGAGAGAAGAATATGTGTGATGTGAATGTTTCAAATGAAGTGTGAGAACACTTATATTTATATTCTTCAGTTGTTTTTTTCACTCTTGAGGTCAACCCATACTTTAGTCTTCTAGGGCCAATTTACCCCTTTTACTAGGGTATTTTTCCGATCCTTGACCTTCAACTTTCTCTCTGACTTATTCAATGGATTGTCTAGAATTATTGGTTTATTTCTTCATCATATAAAATTTATCCTTGTTGATTCCCATATCCTCACATGCATATCACATTCTTCCATAGATCTCTAATGTTGATTTGACCATACTCAAAGAAATCCCGGGCACTTTTTAGAACGAATTTCAATTACAACATTAGATTAGGTTGTGTCTAATACACAAGAGGATAATATCCTCTATAACATAGACAAGTCAACTCACTCTACTAAGAATAGATCATTCTCGTTATGGATTAATTCTTCTTGGAGAACGCAATGTGACCTCTAGCCTTTCGACAGTCATAGTCAATCCACATGACTAGATAAAGGCTAAGCATCCGAGCCTCAATACACATATTCAATATTAATCATGACTAATTAGGGCTATGATGGGGCCATCCTCTACCAACCATTGGTCAATATTATCACTGACCTCTCTAGGAGAATGATCTGCAGAATTTTTTCCTGGTGTTGAAACCATGGAGAAGGATCAACATGGACAAGTGACTACATTTGATAGTGTCATGTGGATTGCATGATCCCCACTGTATGTTTGACTATTGTTGTAGATTGCATGATCCTTGAGGTTGATTGGAATGTTGTTGCAGATCATGAATAAGTATCTATATTTAACTGCTATTGTAGATCACATTATCTTGATTGAGCATTATTATATAGTTATAAAAATTTACTCATATTCACATCTCTAAACCAATAAAATTGGTTGTAATTTTTTAATATTTGGAACTCTATTGAAACTACTGAATGCATTCTTGTCTTTAACTTAGTTATGATTAAATTCTTATGGTTTTTTAAGATCCAAGACTATACAAAATTTGGGCCTCTTCAGGGGATGATATGATTTTATGTATATCTCATAATAGATATAGTATTTTGTTGGTTCATTGAGTGTGAATTATGTTTGATTTCCTTTAAATCCAATGCATAATTTGATCACTTGAGTTTCAACTACTAAAATTATACTTAGCACCTCACTCAATAGCGACGGGGGTTTCTCTAGAGGAGAGAAGGTGCTCCATATTTGTGTTTAGTTGTTTTTATGCATTGTATCTTTATATTGTTCTTATTTATGTAGTTAACTGTGAATTATATTTTATATAGTGCATCAATCATTTTAGGAATAAATTTCTACGATTTTAGTTTTCTACCATTTCCTTTATGTTGAATGTGTGCCAATGGTTTTATTTTCCTAAACTGCAAGTTTGTTTGGATTGGTGTTTTCTTTAGTTGAATTCTCAAAATCATACTAGAATAATTTTGCACCATAATTCTTGAGACCTACACTGACAATGCATGGCACCTCGTAAGTTCAAAATCCCTAGTCTTGAGATTTAAATATACATGTATTCTGAATAGCCCAATTATCACTTCTATATCAACAAAGGGTTCAAAGAACCTATCAAGCTTCATCTTATTATTTCACCATAAACTAGTGATTGTTCATGTAAGTTGAGTTTCCTACAATCGTTGTCATGGTTGTGCTAATTTTTCTAGTGTGCATTGAGATCAAATTGGTATCAAACTATTTTTTCACACAAGATTGTTGGAGCTTGTGCATAATTTTTGTTAAAGAACCACTCTTAGAAGGAAATAAATTAAGAAATAAATGTAGAAACAAATTGAACTACTCAAGATTAGAGTTTTCATGTTTTAATATCAAGGTTGGATATATGGATAGACATTTAGCTAATATCACCCATTTATTGTAGACATTTACATTATCTATGGCAACAGTATAGGTTGTTATCAACCAAAATCCCTTTCAATACAACCCTCACCTAAAATTGAGTGACAATGGAGTTTATCATTGAAATCTAGGTTTCTTACTTAAGGTGGAAGCCAAAATGGAGATTTTACCCAACAATGACCATATATATCCTTCGTGACTTTGGTTGAACAAGGTATTTAGATTCCAATTATGAAGTGCAATAGTATTCAAATGAATACAAAAATTCCTTCTCAAAGTTTCACATGCACAAGGAAGCTTTGATAAGGTGAGAGATATTATGTGAGAAAAAACTAACACTTAGTACTACTTAGAACAAATTATGTGATGACTTCAAATTCATTATGAAGGATGAATTATATCTTATCGAATAGTATAAGTAACAACAACATTAGTGGAATCGGAAACTGAATGATTTTATCTCGAGCTCTGGACACAAGCGCTGCTAGGGTTCACGTGCTCTGCTCTTGGATCCCATGCTGCTGCACAGGTTAGGTTCTAGACTACGGCACCTCTACTCTGACAGGTTTTCATGCCTGACATCGGGGCCAGCCCCTCTTCGGGCCCCAAGGATGATTAGTGTGCTTTCAGAAAACTGATCTCTGGCAAATCCAGGGTTTCTAGATCTGCACCCTTCCCTAAATTCGTTAAGAAGGTTGATGAGGTCCCTGTCACTGACCTGCCTCCACAGCATCCTATGCACATTGTCATTTCCTTGGCTGATCGAGATCTGGTTGGTCAATTCACCAAGATTTGGCCCTCTCCCAAGACCACTGACAACTGGATCCCAAATAATTGGAGGCCATTAATCTCTAGTAGTGTTACATGTTATGCAGTCGATAGGGGCTATTTCCTCTTTGAATTCATCGCCAAAGAAGATAGGGACCTTATCTTCCGTAGCGGTCCATATTTTATGGGACCCCAAGGTCTCCATCTTAACAGATGGACTCCTGACTTCGATCCGGCTATGGACGCCCCAAAGTTGTTCCAGTCTGGGTGTGTCTGCCCAATCTTTCGATTCATTATTGGACCCCCTCGTCCCTGGTTTTGATAGGTGACAGGATAGGAAAATATATCGACAAAGCCTTCCCCAAGGAGAACTACTCCTGTGCCAGGATCTACGTTGAAGTAGATCTAGAAGCAGGCCTTCCTGATGTAGTCAAGCTCACGGTGGGAGAATGGAAGCATTTTCAAAAGCTTGACTATGAGAAGCTCCCCTTTAAATGCCGTCATTGCCACGAGTATGGGCACTTCCAAAAAAGATTCCCTAAGCATCCAATAGATCTATAAAAAAAAAGACCCAGAAGAAGGGTGGATACATGCAAATAAAACCAGGGCCAATACAAGTCATGCAAAGGAAGGAATAAATTCGGAAACAAACGCTAAATGATTAAGGAAATAGCACTGCAGAACATGCAATTGAAAGCCCGGATTCAAAGAATGACGAAGTTGTGGTCTGTGAATCTGGGGATCCTCCAAGCCATATTGCAGAAGGGAAAATCCCAAATACCAAAGGGAAGCATCAGGAGGTAAACACTCATCCAAAACCCCCGATCCCTATGTCCCCATTCCCCTCTTCATATGAGGAGGCATCAAATGAAGAAGAAGGTGAAATTGGGAAAACACATTTGGCATAGAAAAGAACCAAAATGAGGAGGAAAATAGATAAAGAGAAAAGAGAGGAATCCTCTTATAAGGACAAGCTCATCGGAACACAAGCCACTATTGAATCAATGTTGAATCCTAAGAATACAAGACAGAAAGGGCAGGCCAAAGGGGCTGCCAAATATGCTAAAGGTAAATAATGAAGATAGTCTCCTGGAACTGTAGAGGGTTAGGAAGCAAGAAAAATACTAAAGCAATGAGAGATCTAATTCAAATTTCCAATCCTGACATTCTACTAATCCAGGAGACAAAATTGGAGGAAGATTACTTCCTCCTTTCAAGCCAAAAGTACTGGACGAATTAGGAAGGGGTATCAAGGAGTGCTCGAGGTGCCTCTGGCGATATAGGAACTCTTTGGAAAAAAGAAGCTTTTGTGTTAGTCCAATCCACTTCTCACATGCACTGCATAGTATCCACTTTGCACCACAAGGACTTTGGAATTCAGGTTTGTATCCTAAATGTGTATGTCCCTTCCCTGCTATGAGAAAAGAAATATTGTTGGCTTAGCATCTAGGATGTCCTGGCCAACCAGGGCCATGTAAATCTTATTCTTGCAAGGTATCTAAATATCACGCTCAATGCCAAAGAAAAAAGAGGCGAATCTATTGTCAGATATCCAGTTAGGGAAAACGTGGATGATATTATCAGGGATTGGGATCTGGGAGACATCAAGCCAGCCCGTGGTCAGTTCACTTGGACCAATAGAAGGACAGGACCTGTTCATATTGCAGCAAGGCTTGATAGGTTCCTGGTCCAGAAAACCTTTTCAGATTTGATTCCTCTATTCTAGATTTCAGTGTCTCTGATCATAAACCAATTCTTCTTGATCTAGCTGAAGAGAAAAACCTCATCCCCATTCCCTTTCATTTTAGTCCTATTTGGATTAACCAAGATGGGTTCCATGATCTCATTAATTCAGTTTGGGAAACTCCTGTCTCTGGATCCCCATTCTATTTCTGGGAAGAGAAGCTAAGACATTTAAAAAATCACTAAAAGCCTGGGCCAAGACTCAAAAATATCCTGTGGCCCAAAGGATTGAAGCACATCATTCTCTGGAAAAGCACCAAAGGGAGAAAGAGTCTCAGCCGGTGGATTTCTCCTCCCTTGAAAAAGAAACCACTCTCCATAGGAAGCTCCATGAAGCCTGTAGGATTGAAGAATAATATTTGAGACAAAAACACAGCCTTCTTCCATAAGCAGGCTGAAGGCAGGAAAAATTTTAAGGTCGTTAAAGAAATCCAGAATCATGGACAATTCCTCCAAGAGTTCGAAGAGATAAAAAAGGCTTCTCATGATCCCTTCCAGAAGGTTTATTTAGATGAAACTCCTATCTTTCCTCCCTCCCCCATCTTGGATTCGGTTCCCAATTTGATCAGTTATTCTACTAATAGGAAATTAACTGCTCTGGTCTCGAAAAAACAAATAAAATCAGCTCTGGAAAGTATGGATCCCAATAAGGCGTCGGGTCTGGATGGGTTCTCTTCCAGATTTCTCAAAGCTTGCTGGAAGACTATAAAACATGACCTTTGTAGAATAGTCACTAAATCTCAATTCTACAATAAGCTTGGGGAGAGAACCAACTCAGAATTTCTTGCCCTTATCGCCAAAGAAAAAGGATCCAGCTCCTTTCATAGATTCAGATCGATTTCTTTATGCAACATCGAGTACAAAATCATCACTAAATTTATTGCCAACCGAATCAAAGAGGTCCTCCCAAGTATCATCCCGGAAAACCAAGGTGGCTTTGTAAAAGGTAGGCATATCGCTGATAACATCATCCTGGTTCAAGAAGCTATCCACTCCAGTAATCAGTGTTGGGAAAAAGGTATGATCATCAAACTAGATTTAGTTAATGCCTTTGATAGAGTTAGATATGAATTTCTCTTTCAGGTTATGCAAAGGTTCGGTTTTGATCCCAGCTTCATTCACTGGATCCAATCCTATGTTAAATCTCCTTGGATTGCCCCATTGGTTAATGGGTGAGCTGCTAGTTTCTTTCAAGCCCCCAGGGGTCTTCGTCAGGGCTATCCTTTCTCTCCTCTTCTCTACGCCTTTCAGGCCTTGGTCCTTAGCTTTCAGTTGAATCAAAGTCAGTTCAATAATGAGATTATTGTGCTCCGCATTTATAGAGGCATTAAATACATTAATCATGCTCAATTTTCTAATGATACTATTCTACTAGGTGGGGCAAGTGTAAATTCTGCCAGGATTTTCCAAAAATAATTAGATCTCTACCATGAGGCCTCTGGCAGCCTGATTAAGTTCAAGAAAATCCAAATTCTTGGTTGGAACTACAACCCTAGAGAGATGGCGGACATAAGCAAAATTATGGGCATCGAAGGTAAAACTCATTGGGATGCCTTCAAATATCTTGGAGTCCCCATTTTCAAAGCTTCTCCTAAATCCTCCTCATGGCTCCAGATCGTTGACAAAACCAAAAGTAGGATCAGCATGTGGGAAGCTGCCTGGTTAAATCCAACAGGGAAGGCAGTCCTTATTAAATTTGTTCTCACCAGCATTCCTATCTACCAATGTTCCATTCCCCTTGCTCCAAAGAGAATTTTAGCCAGTATTGATTCAATGCTCAAAAAATTCCTCTGGAAGGGAGTGAAGAAAAATGAGAAAAAGATCCCACTGGTCAGTTGGGAAAAGATCACCAAGCCTTCGATCCATGGACAACTTCAAATTAGGAATGTGGAGTCTCAAAATTTAGCACTAGGAGCTAAAATTCTTTGGAAAATAATAACCCGAAAATCATCTTGGTGTAGAAAGGCCCTCTGGAAAAAATACCTCTCTGGAAGATGTTTGAGAAGTCTGGACAGCTTGCCAAGGGTGAGGAAAGGTTCAGCAATTTTCTCCACTCTGCCAAAAGATCTTCCCTTCTTCTCTAATATACTTATGTGGATTCTGGGAAATGGGAAGAAGATTAATGTATGGGAATATTCTATCATGGGCAAGCCCCCAATTGACTAGATGACTAGCTTGGATCAACTTAAATATTATCTGCAAAACCGCAACTTGGTTACCCTGTGGGACATTTCTGACTAGAACCAGGATGGCTCCTGGAAGAATTGGAATATCCCATCTCCAATACATTTACCAAAAGCAACAAATTCTCTCATTTCCAAGCTTCAAGGGAAATCCCTGATTGCTAGAAGATCTAAGGACTCCAGAGGCTGGGGGGACAAATCTGGAAAATACACAACCTCAACTGGTTACAAGGCACTAACAAATCATGAAGCAGTTGGGAACTCTCCCATTTGGAAAAGCATTTGGGGTGTAAAAGTCTCCCTAAAATCAATTTTTTGTGTGGACTTTAGCCTATGGCAGAATTTTGACTGGGGAAAATCTAAGGAAAAAGGGATGGGAAGGCCCTACGAGATGCCCTTTCTGTCTCTGTAGTGAAAAGACTACTCTGTTGCCTCCTGAGAATATCCATTCCATGTTAACCACCTAGACCTCTATCTCTCCCTTCACCACTCTCAAGTGTGAAAGAACCAAAGGCTGCTAGATGGCCCTTCCAAAGTTCATCCTCTGGAAAATTTGGCTTAAAAGGGATTCTCAAATTTTCAAAGGGACCAAGTTGGTAGCCAGCCAGGTGGCTACCAAAATTCAAGCTTTGTAGGGTGAGTGTATGTCTCACCTCTGGAGTGGTGCCCACCCCATAGACAAAAAAGAATCTGATTGGCTCATTAGTCTCTCTCCTAATATCCCAATTACTATTCAAAAGAGAAAGAAGAGGAATCCTTGGGAAATAAGACTTGATGATAAGGAGCTAGAAGGTTGGCTGAGAATTCTGAACTCTCAGACTCTGTTTACGGATGGTGCCTCTAAGGGAAATCCCGGTGCAGCAGGGCGGGGCAGGCTTTTATTCACCCCAGATGGAATAATTGAAATGACCTTCTCTTGGGGGCTCAGCACGGAAACAAACAACATTGTCGAAGCCTTAGCCCTTTGGAAAGGACTTGTGATTGCCAAGAACAAGAGAATTATAAGACTCACAGTGCTGAGAGATTTGAGGATAGTTATCCAAGCAATTGTCGAAGGCACTCTGCCTAATTATCTCCACCTTAGACAATTAATAAACAGGATCCAGTTCTTAGTGTGCTTTTCCACAAAGTCAATTTTTTTCATGTGCTTAGAATCCACAACAAGGAGGCATACTTAGCAACAAACTAAGGCTCCACGCTAAACCCTGGCTCCCTCCAGATCAATGGGTCTCATGATTTTTCCCCCCTACCATAGGACCAGGGCTAAAGTAAGGTTCATGATGTGGACAAGAGAATGGACATGTGATGAGGACAAGTGTCACCACATGGGAGCTCAAGGAACTGTTTGGACGCGTGGTGTTCATGTGCCAACGCATGGGAGATCATGGTAGCGCAGGGGAGCATTTAAATCCATGTACGAGGGAGCGATTCATGCATGCAAGCAGTCTCGTTGATCTTCCGTGAACTGGGAATGGCTTGGTGTGAAATAATGGACAGTATGATGATCCCTGGTGTTCTGGTGTTTTCATGTGTGAGGAACAGAGATATAAACGCTAGGAATATGAAGGGAAGAGGAACCTTGGTCTGGTTGGTCTGCAAGCGAATTGAGGTGGTTATCAGAGCAAGCTGTGGGGAGAATATGATAGTGTTGGTGTCGAAGGTGGTCAGAAGCATGGTAGAAATTATGGAATCCTCTGAATCGCTGGGATCATCCATGCCAGCTCTGGTTGATTATGATGTTAAAGAGGAAGTGGAGAAGCTTAAACACACGGTGGACGTAATTGATTCCAAAGGAGGCAGAAGACTGGGAAATGTGGAAGGAAACCTAGCGTTCCTGAGAAAGGAATTCAAACGCATTGTCAGAAAGTCTGAATCTGCAATTATCAATTTTTTGGCAAATATGGAGGTGAAGGTTGATAAGCTTGAGCTGAGGGTGGTCAAATCGGAATGCGCAAATTAAGGTTCGTCGTCCCATCCCTATGGGGATTCCAAGTAGCCCATGGGTTTTTCACAATGTTTCTGCTGGTTGTGGAATGATTTCTGGTCTGCTCTTTACCAAAGTATATATTGTATGTCTTCCTGGCAGTATATTGTTAGTTCTAAATGGCTTTTTTGGACTCTATTAGTGATCTAATATCCTGAAGTTATGTTTTCTTCAGTTATTTACTGTGATAGTTTTCCCCTCTAGCAAGGGAGTTTTGGACCTTCTTTCCCGCTTCCATAAGGGCATGTTTAAGGATGGATAAGAATGGTTGACCTACTTTTCCACTTCCATAAGGGCATTTTGTAAGCCGAACCATGTTTCTGTGGTTATACCACCTTCTTTATATAATATAACCGTTTCTATCTAAAAAAACAACAACATTAGTGGAAATATATATCTCAAAATTCCAACCAAATGGCACATGTTTACGTCTAGGATTTCAACCATTATACCATTCAACTTATAATCATGGCAGAAGAAACAAATTTCTTGACCAAGTTCATTGGTAGATCAATGCACAAAATTAAAAGGAGCTTGATATATTCAACATATGCACTCCCAAAGATGCACGTTGAAAACATAAATTAGTAAGTGCTAAGGACAATTTCAGGAAACATAAAATTTTGGGTGATTTGCCACCCAAAAAATGTCCAAGCAATCTTCTTACCATAACACCCCATTGAAATAGTAGATTATGTGAACAGTTCTCTCAATGTAGGATGTTATAAAGCCCACAATAACATCTTACAGAACATGGTGGGATCCCCTCAATTTGCAATGGAGGTCAAATGATCCATTAGATTTAATAATATTATAAGTATGGTGTCCAATTAATGTAATGTGCATTTAGACCATTGTGATAGTTATTATTAAATAAATCTCACTAAGTAGCTATCATGCAATAAATGTGATACGGCCCATTCATTAATACAGAGGCCAATAGTGGTTACGGTTAGGGTTTTCGAGATAGCTACAAATAAGAATGGAGTCCTCCTTAAGGGATATGTCAAGCTTTGTTATTGTATTGGTGAATTTATCATTTCGATGTTTCCCTCTCGAAGAGGCAAGTGAACAAAAGTTTATCCTTCTATAAAAGTAGTATATGGTGTTTATATACCTCAAGGATTTATTATTTAATGAATTAAAAGGCGATTTATCTTATTTCTTAGATATATTTTTTGTGATTCATCTTCATCGCTAAGGATTATAACAAGTGGCATCAACACAACACTCTCTTGGGAAAAAAGAGGGAATTTTTTTCCTTTATTTTTTTGCAGATTTTCAAGAGGATAAACTAGGCTAGAAAAATTAGATAATTTATGGAGTTTTCTTTCAAAATATTTAAAAAAAATATTCGATCTATATTCCTCTAAAAATATAACTGGTTTAGAAAAATCACTCGAATACGAATACGGGAAGTGAAAATATCTCCATTTTAAAATTAGTTATTTTAGGGTTTTAATGTTACAATCACAACATTATTTTTTAAGTATTGCAAAGAAGAAAAAATTTGGTAGGCTTGTAAGATTGAATCTAGATTATTAACAGCCTATTTTTTCTCACCCATATTTTCACGAGTGTCATCACCACCATGCATCATCATCGACAATATTAGCCCCATTTCCATCTTATTCGTTCATATGACCTGTGCACTATGACCAAAAAACTAAAATAAAAGTCAACATTTGACCATGTCAAGCTGTGTTCCCTTTTATTCCCTCAATAAGGGAAACCATATCAATATTGGCACTCCTTTGGCCTCTTCGGCCACTCATTTTCCCTTGAAAGTAGTGACCTAATCCATAAAAAATGAAAATTTGGTTTCCATCCATCATTGCATGTTTCCCAAAAGAAAGTAGTGGTTGAAAAATGAACAAAACATAACCATTAAGATCAAAACTAACTGCTGATTTGGTCTTCCAAACCCTAACCTCTCCACTAATTCATTAATGAAATAGACAGGATTAACATTGGTACCAAATCAAATTTGTGTCCATCATATTTCCTATGCGTTCATCCCTATGGTCACCATTTTAATATCCATGATCATCGTATTCTCATACCATTGTTATGTTGTCGAAATTTCATTAGAAAGCAAGAAAGAGGCCATAGTATTCCTTCTTCTTTCACCATTGTGGGATCACCAATTAGTCACCTGGATGGAAACTTGGATACAAAGGATATCAATGAACCCTCCCTTGACTCAACTATGGGATCTCTCTACATCCACAACCGATACCAAGGTGAAATTGTAAAATAATATTCTTTTTGTAATAAAGATTATCATTCTTTACACATTGCATTTCTCTTTATGGCTAGTTTTGGAATGAATGTTGTATGCATGCTAAATAATTGATCTCATTTAGTTTAGTTTAGTTTAGTTTCATTAGCTATTAAGGATTGTAGAACCCCTTAGTAGCTTCATTTTACACTAGTGAGAGAGAAATCACACAGAACATAGACCAAATCCAGGTGAAAGAGCACTTCAACAACTACAATTTGACATATTATATCATATAAATTTTGAGTCGTATTGCAACATTGATGGCCATTTTTAATTGTCACCTCAAAACCATAACCACACGAAGGAGTTGAATTGAATGTAATATTCTATGGTTCTATTTAAATCCAAGGTTCTCATACTTACATTGAAATATTGCATTGAACATGAATATAATTATCCATCATCATTGAGGCATATCTGGAGGTATATGGAAATTATCTCGAAGAATCCCCTACTAAAAAATTATTTAATTTTCGATCGAGTATGTAAAAAAAGCAATAAATGGTACTTGAGGTCGAAGAATGTTCTTAGGCACACCAACATTATTCAAAACTTTTAGTTTGTACACAACCAACTTTTAGATAACCTAGAAGAAAAACTACAAGAAACATTTGAAACATTCCAAAGTTTGGAGCTTTGGAGATATATTTAACAGGAGTATACAAGAGATATAACTAGCTATTGCAGTGGCATCACACTTGAATATTCTATGTATAACTAAAATATGTGCATTAATTCATCATGAAACTTAGAGGATTCTGTATGCATGGATGGTCGTCCATGCATACATGGGAACATTACAAGATTCATTAAGAACTCAACAAATCAATGTAGAAGTATAAATTGTATGTTATCAATACAATTAATAACAAGGGTTCATGTTTAGGGTTGTGAAATTATATGTTTGTGTCGTTGCATATCAAAATTTGTTTTTCGGAGTTGACTTCTTGGTGTATTATAATTCTATTAGGCCCAAACCCACTCAAAAAACAAAGGCAAGCAATTAGTCTTCCCTTAAATGTTCTAACGGGATGCAAGAAGAATGGAACACAATGATTTTGTATAACTTTAAAACTTTTTGAGTGTGTATTAAAAGTGTGTATTGATGGAATATTTAAACACTTAGGAATTCCTTCTAATTTTTTTTCTTAAATATTATGTGCAATATTCTCATGGACCTTTGTTCAAATTAGTTATTGCGTTGGATTTTTTTTATCTATCACATTGGAATTACAAATACAGTGTATGTTTTTTTCATATGGTATCTATTTTACAATAATATCTTTAATGTGCATTTTTAGGATGATGATTTTGGTGTTCCACTTCTTCCAGTTTACCCCATACTACTTCTAAGAGAGAAAAAGAAGGGCATATAAGCAAATTGTTTCCCAAGAGGAGTATGACAAGTTTGTGAATGCAACACCATAACAAGATATACTTCCTAATTTAAATACCATTATGTCTGACACTGAGAGGCTAAGCGGTGTTGATAGAATATACAACATGTGGCAACATTGTGAATATGAATAGTGGAGATAGTATCGTACACCAAACACACATTGCAAACCAAATGTCACATAATGATTTTGGGAGGAAGTGTGTTCGTGTAGTTTGTGAACATGAATAATATATGGGTGGAGGCATTGCACACTATAGCATTGAACTAGAGAATTTGATGTAGGTTGAACAAACACCAGCTTCTATAGTTCTCTAAGTTAATTGTTGTTCTAACACATTATAATTTGAAAGCAACATATGGCTGGTCAGATAATAGCTTTTGTTATTGTATATAATGAGATGTGTACTATAGTGTAATGTGTTTTATAGGTCCTTAAACTATTATTGGCTTGCTAATTGTTAGTTAGTAGTTATAGGTTGGTTGTGGAGCTTGATATTCCTAAAAAAAATTATTTCAGCAATGTTTGGATCCCAGCACCTAACAGGAGGGTGTGGGGGGATTGCCCCCCGACTATAGTCATCAAGAGAGTTTGGGGGGGTGTTCAATTATATGGGTCAACAGGTTCACTTCTTTTTATATGGGTAATAGTAGCTGACTTTTATTCCAATGATGTTGTTTCAAGCTCTTGTAAAATGTTGTAATTTCAAAGTCTTGCCTTGGTCAATAATGGGTGATTTACGGGCCCATGGTTTTGGGAATCCCGTGGTATTTTAACATGGTATTCCCTTTATAAAAGGAAGGCAGTGTAATATGGTTGTGTATTGTATTGTATTGTATAGTATTGTAGAATTTTAAAACAATCTCTGTGATTGTGTGAGAGAGACTGTGAGAGAGTGAAGAGGAGGTGCAACGGGTGTGTTGCAGGTTGTATCCCTTCATTTGTTGGATGGTGTAATATTGTTAGGACTGGCAATTTTTGTGTAGACGTAGCACATCTTGGGTGAACCATGTTATATTAGTGTCTCTCTTGAAATGTTTATATCTTTTAATATTTACATATTGTTTATTGGTATTTCTCTGCGATAATGTTTTCTAACAGTTATATACTTCGTAGTACACGTAAAAATACTAGAAAAATGGTTCATTTATTTACTGAGGACTAAGGACAAAAGGATTATTTACATGTTCACATTATAGTAAGAAAATTTGTTCATCGTATTCTAAAAAATTGCATAAGTGTGTCAATAAAGTATATGGCTTCTTTTTTCAACCAGACCATCGTTTCCATGAAATTATGAGAAACTTTAATGAATATGTCAAAGCAATACCCCCTCCTCATGTCATGATGTCAACAAAAGGGTCAAAGAAGATTGAATATCGCATTTAATTCATCTAGGAGTGTATGTTTAATGGAGATCTATTCAATATTGATGATGATCTAGATGATTTCAAAATTCCTCAAGTTCGCATGCCAAAAGGCATGAACAAGGATTCCAAATTCTTGAATCTCCCATATTGGAAAGAGTTTAAGTTGGCACATTTGTTAGATCTAAAGCATGTGCTCAATAATGTGTCAAATTCTCTTGACAAACATATTTCTTCCAATGAGAAAGATATGTATGCATTCAAAAGATATTTGGATGTGTCAAAAAAACTCAATGAATGTAGATGGAAATAAAAATCATCCTATTGTGTGATGGATATTGTTTAAGGATCACTTAGAGCTTGTGAATAAAGTGGCACATACAATTAGAACACCATGATATAGTTCTGCATTTATAAAATAATTCATTTTTTTATGGTGAGTTAATGGATCTCAAGATATATGATCACCATAGTTTGTTTAAGGTACATATTACTAATGTACTTATGGTGTCAATTAGTTTATAATATTTAATTTAACCCATGTAATATTATGGTTATATTAACATATGTTTAGCATATATATCCAAAGAAAGATGTGGATGCAATGGTCTCACACTATATCTGTGTTGAGCCATTGGACAATTATCTACATTTGTAAGGTTGTTTTCTTGTATTTTTATCTAGACCATAAATTTATATTTAATGAGCATATACACCAAAATATCTATAAAAATGAAAACTTTTATGAAATTATTAAATAATAATTGGGACCATCTTAACTTTAGGTGAACCACATCGTAGAGGTACATGTTACGAGGACCCCTAGATGGTACAATGAATTAGTAGAAATTATTTTATTCTATTTTTTAAAAGTTGCCTACTACTTTTAAGGATACTCAAGTCCATTTGGTTGAAGACATTCAATTAACTAATGTGGTGAGTTTCAAATGGATGTTCCTACTAAATAGGTACATGAAAATATATATGGATTTTGTAAGGCAATGATCCCATCTTAAAGGGTACATTTTAATTTAATCGATATGTTTTACGTGTGTGTTGCTAAAATAAATGCATATAGATGATCCACTCATGTAGGATGGTGAACATGATGAAAAATTATTATAAGGAAGAAACTCGAAACAAATGGAGAAATACAAGTTCTACAAGGTAACATATTTATTACACACACACATGCACACACACACAATTATAACTATGTTATTCAAGGGAATATTTTCCTTGTAAAAATGGAATGAGCTTAAGTGCTCATTGACATTGTAGATGGGAATGAATGGGATGAAAAAGATAATCTTATTTTGTTCAATAAGGAGGCTATTAGGAAATGGGTGGCAATATACATCGAGATGCGTAAAAAATTGTTTAAAAGGGCAAACCATTGTGTTGCACTCACTGAAAAAATACATTGGCCTTGATCTATAGGGTGCACTAATACATGAGTGAAGGATAAAATCATAAATTGGGACAAAATAAAGTGGAATGTGAACTAAAATCATTGAACATAGGAATTTGATGTCAAAAGATAGTATTTAATGAATCAATCATGATATTATTTGCATAAATTTTAATTAAACATATTTATGCAATATTGGAAATTTAAAAAGGAGTCGGCTTTCGAACCGACCATTTGCACCGATCGGGCGACCGCGCTTGCGTGAGCGGTCACGTCCGACGACCGCGATCGTCCGATCCGTGCAAATGGTCAGTTTGAAAGGGCCAGCCGGTTTGAATCTAATATGTGCATTTGTATGTGCATGGAGGTACAAACAGATCCTAGGATGTGGGAATATGGCCATCATTTGAGTGGAGAGTTTGAATAATTGTGGATCATGGCAAACAAATGTGTGGTTGTGGAGTGTCTATTGCATTTAATCAAACAAGTAATGCAAATTCAAGGGATATAGACGCAATAGAATCACAACTTAATTGTGTTGGTACTATTTAGGATATAATTGACTTGGAATATAGGCCCTTTAGATGTGTGATTTAAATGTAAATTGTTCAATTTATTTATAGGAGGAGATTTTTAGACTTATCCTGCATAGTGAATTATATTTTATTGCCATGCATATAGAAATGATGACATATTATGCCAATACCATGCATGCTTCCAAAACATTGCGATCGGGTCTTCTTCCATTTTGATGTCTTTCACAAATAAACTTGTTGCATTTGTTACACCAGGTCCAGAAGAAGAT